>CAUYLG010005289.1:0-106667 GCA_963573385.1 Cacajao melanocephalus | reverse complement strand
TACATGTTCTTTTAGCTCACAGAAGTTTCTTATTATCCACCTTCTGAAGCCTGATTCTGTCAGTTCATCACACTCATTCTCTGTCAGGCCTTGTTCTCTTGCTGATGAGGAGCTTCGATCCCCTGTAGGAGGAGAGGCATTCTGATTTCGGGTATTCTCAGCATTTTTGCACTGGTTTCTTCCCATTTTTGTGGATTTATCCACCTGTCGTCTTTGTAATTGCCGACTTTCAGATTGGATCTGAGTGGACGTCCGGCTTGCTGGTGATGAAGTTTTTTCTGTTTCTTAGTTTTCCTCCGCAGACGTCCTTTCCCTGCAGAGCTAGGCCTTCCCGGGTTCAGCTGTGCTTACTGTGAAACTCTCAGTCCTCAGCGCTTCCAATTGCTGTTCTTGTGGGGATGGGACCAGCCGAGCCCGACTCAAAGGGCAACCAGTCGTGTATACTCCGCACTGAGAAGCGCCGCGCTGTGCTGGGGCGCAGGCAAAACAGCTGCGCTGGCCAAAAGAGTCGCGCTGGCAACCTGAGTGGCTCCTCCGTTGGGTAGCTCCCAGTTTGTGGGCAACAGAAATTCATCTGAAATTGTGGTGTCCACAAGCTTTCTGCACTTTCATTGGGAGCTACAATCCTGAGCTGTTGTTAATCGGCCATCTTGGATCTCTCTCCGCCCGGTGATGAAGTTTTTTCTGTTTCTTAGTTTTCCTTTGGCGGACGCCCCTTCCCCACAGAGCTGGACTTTCCCGGTTCAGCTGTGCTTACTGTGAAACTCTCAGTCCTCAGCATTTCCAATTGCTGTTCTCCTTGTGGGGATGGGACCAGTCGAGCCTGACTCACAGGGCACCCCGTCCCGTATACTCCGCACTAAGAAGCGCCGTGCCGGGGCGCCGGCAAAACAGCCGCGCCGGCCAAAAAAGTCGCTCTGGCGACCCGTGTGGCTCCTCCACTGGGAATCTCCCGGTCTGTGAGCAACAAAAATTCATCTGAAAGTGCGGTGTCCACTCGCTCTCTGCGCTTTCACTGGGAGCTACAATCCTGAGCTGTTGTTAATCAGCCATCTTGGATCTCTCTCCTCTAGTGTTTCTTTTATTAAATTTTAATTCCAGATCTTGTGGACTGATACTATGAATTACTAGAAAAGCAAAATAAGAGCCAGACTTACAAAATATAATCCCATACTTGTTATTATTTGATTCAATAGACATAATTAAATTTTGTTATATAATAAGAATAAACGTAGCATAAGAAAAAATTACAAAAAATGTAATTTCAAAAACTGTACACACGTTCCTTGAAAGCATGTGTACAGACAGGTAATATAGAGAATTCTTATTTTATTTGTAACTTGGTAGACTGCAATCATAGCTAAACAAATGGCTTTAAGAGAAATAATGATTTCCTGTATGTTTATATGCATTCTTTGAACATAGACTGTCTATATCAGTATTTAGTTTTTCATGCTACAAATGAGCTTGTTGACTGCTTGTTAAGTAATCTAAACCATGTTGGACTGAAGATAATGCTATTCACCAGGCTTAATGCCTATCTAAAAATATTTTAGGTGTTTTTTCTTTTTGTTGTTGTTGTTTGAGACAGAGGCTTGCTCTGTCACCCAGGCTGGAATGCAGTGGTGCAATCTCAGCTCACTGCAAACTCTGCCTCTTAGGCTCAAATTGATTCTCATGCCTCAACCACTCGAGTAGCTGGGATTACAGACATGAGCCACCTTGCCCAGCTATTGATTTTTTTTTTGTTTGTTTGTTTTTTTCAGTAGAGATGGGGTTTCGCCCTGTCAGCCAGGCTGGTCTTGAACTCCTCACCTCAAGTGATCCTCCCACCTCCGCCTTTCAAAGTGTTGGGATTACAGGCATTAGCCACCACACCTGGCCTAGGTTTTGTTTTAATAACACTCATAGTAGTGAAACCAGTTTTGTGGAGGGTATGTTAACAGGAATGGAAGAAGAGATTTTTAAAGTAATGTCAGCAACCACAGGATATTAACTTTCTACTTTTATCCAAAGTAAAGCTATTTTTTAAAAAATTAATCTTTCACTTATTCTCGGTAAACCGTTTCAACAATATTGTAGTAAACAATTTAAACAATTTGCCTGTTGAAGAAATAAATGATTTCTGTGTTTTCTACCCTTTTGGGTTATAGTTGGAAAGGGCTGCATGTTGTTACATGGTCCTGCTGCACGTTACTGGCACGCAGCCTGTGCCACATGTGTTCTGACTGGTCAGTGACATGCTTACCGAGCCAAGCCCATGGAACATGAGTTTTGATGTCAGAGTGTCACAAGATCCTTAGGGTGTGGCTTTGCCAGCTGGAAACCTCTGTGGCCGGTAGTACCTTCTGCCTGAATTTTGTTTGTGCTTGCTGGGCTTATTCCACCTACTTGGCTCAGCAGCCTGCACCAGCCTGGATCCCACACCTGCCAGTGGCAAGCCAGGGGCAGAGCAGCGAGAAGTGTGTGGACAAGTAAGCATGGGGTGTGGCCACTGTACAGCCAGGCATGCCAGCTGCTGTGGCATGGTGGGCAGCTCTAGGCACCAGCACAGGTGCTGGCTCTGTGTGAAGCTGCAGCTGGATCAGATATATTTCACATGGCTTCTGCTGTGGGCACCTGTGTCTAAACAAGGGGAATGCAGTGGCGCCTGGAAGCTTGGAGATGCCAGGAACTGCAGAGCTCCAAAGAGGGTGTCACAGCTCTGGCTTGGGGAGCCCCTAGGTCTGGGCTCCCAAAAGGGCCGCAACTCTTCTCTCCTTCTGGTCACCCACAATGTGATGAGCATGGTGGGGTGGGGGGTATGTTTCAGCCCTGTTTGTGTTGTAGCTCTTTTAGTCCCATCATTTGGCTGGTCCCAAGTTCTTGTCCTGCATCCAGGAAGAATGAGGTGTGTGGACAACTGGAGGGTCAGCAAGGCAGAGAGGAGCTTCACTGAGTGGCAGAACTGTTGTCAGGAGACCCAGAGTGGGTAGCTGCTTTCTGCAGGCAGTTAATCCCAATGAGGGTCCAGCTGTCCTTGGAGAAGAGACCCAGAGTGGGTAGCTCCTGTCCTCAGGCCAGTTGTTCTGTCATCTGCCCCAGTCTGGCTGCGTCTAAGATTTTTTATGGACTTCAAAGGGGAAGAAATGCATGCTGATTGGTCCATGGGTGACCATGGGCATGCCCGGAAAAAGTACCATAAGTTCTTGCTCCGATTTATGGAACTGACAGGCTGGCTCCCAGGCTTCATACTGTCCCTGGCTTGAAGGTGGGACTTCACCAGGGACCTGCCCCTTTCCACCCAGGAGCCTGTCTGCCTCCTGCTGCCATTCATGGTGCCTAGGCTTTTCTGCCAAGGAGCATCTGCAGGCCTGTGCTGAGCCCCACTGTGGTCTCCTCCTGTGCTCGTTGGTGCCCAAAGTCTGGAGGGGGCAGAGGTGGCAGGGGGCTGATGTGTCAGCGCTGTCCCAAGGGCATGCACACCTGACTGGGTTGTGATAGTGCCCAGGCTCAGCCACAACTTTGCTCTGAAATTGAAGCAGGCACTAGAAGTGGGGAGAGGCTAGGCAGTGGGAGCGGGTACTTCTGAGACTATGGCTGTGGGGAGCTTCCTGGGCCCCTGAAAGTACAGGGAAGCTTGGGTCTGCAGCCCTGATGGGGTGACTGCTGCTGTGCCTGGGAGGGCAGGGCTCCTGCCCCTCCAACTTAGAAGGGGGTGGGGCTCCAGCCTGCTCCTGGCTCCCATTGGCTCTGGAGTGGGCAGCCCTGGCAGCACCTGCCCTGCTGCAGCCAGCGTCATGGCAGTGGCCGCTCCAGATGGGCTGCTGTTGCCATCAAGGGCAGTGTGCAAATGCTAGAAAGATTTCTAACCATTTATGCTCTATTTCTGTACTTACTTCATGGACCAGTAGCAAACTGTTTGCCAACTGGTACTGGCCCATGGACCCCTCTTTGAGTACCACTGGTGTGGATGATCCCTTTTATCTGCTTTGTCTCTTCACGTGTGACTTATTTTTTTTTACCTCTTCTATCCCTATCCAAATCCCATACCAGTTGGAATCTTACTTTTGTGGCTTCTTACTATGTTTATTTGTTCTGTACAATTAAATATTTAATTATATACTGTTTCTATATTGTCTGCTGGTTGTTTATGAGATTTTTTTTCTCACCAACATGAATGTATGCTCTTTGAGAATAGAGGCTTAGCATTATGCTGAACAGGTATTAAATGCTTATTGAATACTTTTTGTTTTTGAGACAGGGTCTCACTTTGTCACCCAGCCTGAAGTGCAGTGGTGTGATCATGGCTCACTGCAATCTTGACCTCTCTGGGCTCAGGTGATCCTCCTACCTCAGCCTCCTGAGTAGCTGGGAATGCAGTGCCAACATGCCCAGCTAATTTTTCTATATTTTGTAGATTTTGCCATGTGGCCCAGGCTGGTCTCATTCCTGGGCTCAAGTGATCCACCTGCCTCAGCCTTCCAAAGTGTAAATATCTTTTATATGGATTGCTGTGAAAGGTGAAATTACTCCCAACTTCATTGTGGTAGATTTATGTTTAAAGACAGCAACATTTACTTCCAAAACTATAGGATATTATAAAATATACTATTATATTATCACTGTAATTCATTCCTTAAATGTACATGAATTTTTTAGGCTTAAGTAATAAAGGACAAGAATAGTGGAATGGATTGACCTATGGTTTTTTGTTTTCTTGGTCTGAAGTCTTGTGCTAATGGTATATTAAAAAGTAAAATTGGCCAGGTGCAGTGGCTCATGCCTGTAATCCTAGTACTTTGGGAGGCTGAGGCGGGCAGATTGCCTGAGGTCAGGAGTTCGAGACCAGCCTGGCCAACATGGTGAAATCCTGTGTTTACTAAAAATAAGAAAAAGCCAGGCATAGTGGCGTCCACCTGTAATCCCAGCTACTGTCCCAAAAAAAAAATAATAAAAGTAAAATCTGGCCAGGTGCAATCTCATGCCTCACGCCTTATGCCTGTAATACCAACACTTTGAGAGATTGAGGCAGGATTGCTTGAGGCCAGGAGTTCATGATCAGCCAGGGCAAAATAGTGAGACCTTGTCTATGCCCTCCAAAAAAGTGAGCTATGTTTGGTGGCACGTGCCTGTAGTCCTGGCTGGTCGAGAGGCTGAGGTGGGAGGATTGCTTGAGCCTTAGAGTTTGAGGTTGCGGAGAGCTGTGATTATGCCACTGCACTCCAGCCTGGGCAACAGTGAGACTCTGTCTCAAAAAAAAATGTAAAATAAATCGAAGGGTTAGAATGTGACATCTTCTGTACCTAGATAACTTGACATAAAATATTAAAGGAAGGTTGCAAAGTGGTGGGCCTCAAATTTGCTTTATTTGTCCCATATAGTCTTTAAAAACTGGAATGTTTACATGAAAATATTTTCAGATTTCTAGCTTCTCTTTTGAAAATCTCTAACGTTTGGCACTGTGGGTCCTGCATTCCTACGTGGTCTGTCATTGTGAGTGGAATGACAGTTGCCTTCTTCCTGTTTTCTAGGTCTCCATAGGTCTTTCACACAGGGTGTGCATACAGATGTCTTCATTCATTTTCTTCACCTGCTTGGCCCTATGGACAATGAAATTTGTGACCTCTGGCATAGAGTAATGTGTTAAAATCTTTCCTACTCCACAGAACATGCAGTGAGCAGGCCTCAGTGAGACACCGTCTAAAAGAATCCATCAGTTTGCTTCATTAGTAACATCATAAATCCTGTTAGCAAGGGTGCCAACTTCCTGAATCACAGGGCCTTCTCTGAATGGCTACTTTTTTCTTTACCACTTCTCCCACCCTCCTGTGCTCTTACTCCCCTTCTGGCCTCTCTAGAAACCTCCATGTTGTATCAACCTTGATTATCTACCTGCCCCTTAAGACTCTGCCCTTTGAATCACACACTTTTCTTATGCAATACCAACCTTGAGATATCCCTGAGTTTGCCTCTTCTGTCTTTCTTGTTCAGGAATATTTCCTCATCGCACTTTTTGTTTCTTTAATAACACCTGTCATAATTTGTAATAGTATATTTATGTGCTTACTTATTTAATACCAGACTTAACCTTGTGCAGACCCATCTCTGCTTTGCTCACCAGTGAATTTGCAACCACTGCTGTTGTGTCTGGGATAAAGTGAGTAGGTATTCACATACTTGTCGGATAACTGAAATAAAGGTATCAGTGAAGTAGGCTTCAGGGTAGGTTGTGGAATTGATTTGTACCTCTGCAGTACACAATACAGCATTCAATCTTAATTTAAAGTCCATTTCTACCTTAATGATTTCAGAAAATGAATTGATTGGTGTTTTGATAAGATCATTTAATTACATTTTTAGAGGTTGTGATTTCACATTTAGGAATTGAATAGTTTGTAATTCCAAAAATATTTACTGTACCTGTATGATTATCACTCAGGTTACAAAGTCTAATTTTTACCACCCTGGCCTGGCCCACATGGTGAAACCCCATCTTTGCTAAAAATACAAAAATTAGCTGGGCATGCTGGTGCATACTTGTAATCCCAACCACTTGGGAGGCTGAGGTGCATGGATCACTTGAACTTGGGAGGCGGAGGTTGCTGTGAGCCCAGATCATGCCACTGCACTTCAGCCTGGGCAACAGAGTGAGACCCTATCTCAAAACAAACAAACAACACCCCCCCAAACAAACAACACCCCCCCAAACAAACAACAAAAAAATCCCAAATAAAAATTCTAATTTTTAGATATTTTTCAAGAGAGTAGGGGAGTAGTCCTCATAGTCCGTATTACTACTTGCTTGTGGTTATAATCCTGAGGGGAAAAGTAAGTCACCATTAAATTAGCTTCATACTACTAATTAAAACCACAGTGCTGCAGAATAATTAGAACTCCTTCTCTATAAGGTCTTCTGGGCTTTTGATCACACTATTTAAAAAAGATAGCTAAGTAAAAAATGATATAATACTCCCCATATTTGTGGAAAATAACTATTAAAACACTACCTTAAAAAAGTCAGTGTCTTAGCCAAGCACGGTGGCTCACGCCTGTAATCCTAGCACTTTGGGAGGCTGAGACAGGTGGATCACAAGGTGAGGAGATTGAGACCATCCTGGCTAACATGGTAAAACCCTGTCTCTACTAAAAGCACAAAAAATTAAAGAATTAGCCTGGGTGTGGTGGTTGGGGCCTGTAGTCGGGAGGCTGAGGCAGGAGAATCGCTTGAACCCAGGAGGCAGAGGTTGCAATGAACCAAGATTGCGCCATTGCACTCCAGCCTGGGCAACAGAGAGAGGTTCCGTCTTAAAAAAAAAAAAAAAAAAAAAATCAGTGTCTTTAGTATTGAGGGCTGGAAGATTTTTTTTTTTTTTTTTTTTAAAAAAACAAGGAACTATAACCATTGAGGGAATCTTCTAAAAGAAAACCCTACAACCTGGAGATAAAAGCATGAAGGCTTATAAGTCTTCCTGAGTGTGTGTGTACATTCAACATGAGTAGTACTAAAGGAGTGTCCCCACTAGATTTTCCTGTTTCTCTGGTTGATCTGGGTGAGAGTAGGTGGAGGAGGATGCTGGTATGACTATGAAATTCTTGCCAAGGGAGGATTAATACTGGTTTAATGATTATACTTTTTCTTTCTTCCCCACATCACCTCAATTTATTTTTCCTTTCTCATGATGTAGTGGTCCCAGGACGGATATGCAACTACAGGCACAGAATTCCTAAGGGCCTGATGGTGGTGGGTTGTGCCTTCATCCCATCTGGCAAAATTGGGAGTGAGAGTGAATGCAACTGTATTGCCTGGTAGTGAAGATGTATGTAACCTTAGCCCATCTGGATGGGAGTGTACTGATGGCGGAGGCACTTGACAGGCTAGGATTGCTGCCTGTCATCTAGACTAGCAGCACAATGGTGGACTCTCATGTTTTTTCCAAAGGTGGAAAAGTTTGGTTATTAATGGAGAGAAGGAGGAATAGTAGCCGAGGGTTAAGAAATGAATAAATAGGTTACGAATTGAGGTGAGCACAATATCACATTAATACCTTAAAAGAGGCTCAGAGCAAGGGATTGTATTGTCTTTTAGATCACTTATTCCACATGCCTGAAAGAGTGAAGCTATGTGTTTGCCAAGACCACTTCTGCTTTGGAACCTGATGAGATTGAATGGAAGGCTGCAAACCGGAGTGGCCTCACCCTGGGAGTCATTCATGCAGTATGATGGACTGAACTAATTGCTAATGATAGAATGGGATTCTGGTAATGTGATACCATCTTTTGAGCTATATGTCCTTTTAATTTAAGGGATCCAGGTTCAAAGACTAGGAGTGGACTGTGATACTGTGAAATACATATTTGGTCTTTGTCCCTGTTTCCTGACATACAACTCCTAAAATCCCTGGAATCCCTAAATTGATGCCTTTTTGTATGATAATGATTGATTGATACCTGGAAGCCCCTAGGCAGCTTCAGGATTGCCACTGGTCACCAAAAAAAACCACAAAGTCATTATTAGAAGATTGGGTTTTATATTTTACAAAATATCTTTTGTATGTATATTTAACAAAATATCTTTTGTAATAAACTGGTAAATGTTAAAAAAAAACCCCACAATCTTATTAACCTATTTATTTTCCTGCATTTGAGCTGAAAGCTTAATAAAACTTAAATGACTTACTTTTGTCCTAAGTTTGGTAGAGGACTCATTTTTTTTACAGAGTAAAAATTGTGGTTATTTGAAAGCTTAAGATGAAAATATTCATAAAAGAGATCCTGAAAGGAAGGATTGAAGTTTTCTTCAGGGATAGAGACAATGGAGGAGGGATGAAGGAAAGGAATGGAGGTGCTCATCTCCTGCTAAGATGCTTTTGGGGGATGTGATGATGAAGGGAAAAGAGAGAGTGGAGGAAGGCTGGGGAGCCCCAGTGGGAGTGATTTGCATATCTTCACAGATATTAGTGGGAGGCTGGGATGAAGGAATTAAATTCGCTAAAGAACCAAAATACTGTTCTTTCTTATTATACCCCCACCTACTCATCCTACACACAACTCTCCGCACACTCTGAAGCTTTTTATAATCCATGAACTTTGAAAGTCAAACATTTCCAGCTCATCAGCTGCAGTGAGCATCTAGTAGCTGTCTTTGGCCAGCTCTTAAATGATGATCATGAAGAAAATGTTTAATGGTTTAGTTTTCTAATTTGTATTTTAGCTGCACCACAGGCAAGGATGGAAATATTCAGCCAGTTTGTCTTGATCATACTCAGAGATTGATGGATTCAAGTTTCTATATTTGAGACAGATGGTTTATTAACTGTTCTTTTCTCCCTTCTGCAGTTGTAGTAAAGAAGTTGAAAACAGGTTAGAAAAAGTAGGTCAAGAGTGTTAGCCGAATAAAAGTGGTGTATTTATGTTTCCTAACATTTTCTTTTTCAGAAAGCAGTACTCTTTTAGAGACAGTTGCAGAGGGATAAAAATAATTGTTTCAAGTAATCCAGTCCCCCCACCATACATAAATTGTATAAATGGCATGAGAAAATCATCTTCAAAACACACTAGCCTGTTATAAAAATTTCTGAACCCTTGCTTCCAGAGCATATTGGGGTTGAAGAGGAATGTTAATGTCACAGGAGAAAAATTAGCTGGACAAACACTTTGGTGGACTGCTCTTAAACCATCTGACCATTGGTTGGTGGGAGAAGGAATCCCTGAACTTTCCTTACTGCTGGAAAAGTCATTCCACTGGGGGACGAACACACCCGTCGAGTGTTTCCTCTCCTAATCATGACTGTTCTGTTAGGTGTAATGTTTAGGTAAATTTTAGAGTTGGTCGTTTGGAATTCAGAGTGCATTTTTCCATGGACATAATGTTTTAATTCAGTGATAGGGATGCAGTGGGTATAATGAAAAGAGCTATGAAATCAGATTTGGAGTTAGATGTTGCCTTTCCTCTAAGTCAGGGTTTCTCTGTCTCATCCACTATTGACTTAGAGGAAATGCAACAAATAATTATTTGTTGTGGGGAGCTTTCCTGTGTGTTCACTGTAGGATGTTTAACAGCATCCCTGGCCTCTAACTACTGAATGCTAGTAGCAGCCACCCCAGTCATGACCATCAGAAACATCTCTAGACATTGCTAAATGTCCCCTGGGCACAAAATAATTCCCAGCTGAGAACCACTGCTCTAAATGTATGAGTTCTAAGACTTTGGTCATGTTATGTAACACTCCTCAGCCTGTTTTTCTCTGTATATGTTGGGTACTACTTACCTCAAAAGAGATAATGAATGGTTTTGAATGTGCACCATAGTCTAGCTACATGTGTTTCTATTTATATGTTTGTAAATTATATTATACACATATAAATAGATTCCCCAATGTTGAGCCATTCTTTTATGCCAATATTCCATTTATTTCTGGAATAAAAATTCCAGAAGCTATTCTAATATTTCATTTATTGCTGTAATAAAACCTGCTTGGTAATTTTACATATGCATTGTTCTTTAATATCCTTTCTGTATAGATTTTTCTAATATTATATTTAAAATTTTGTATATCTGGAGGTCATCAGTCAGCTTGGCCTGTAGCAATGTTTTTCTAAATATGGTCTATATGTCAGTACCAAGTATTGGCAGAATGTGAGCTACTCTTAGGTAGCATGTGGAAAAGTATTTCAAAAATTGTATTAGTTGTGCAGTTGTTTTAATTTTGAGAAGGGATACTGGTTTTCTATTTATGATAGGAATATATTTTTGGCTACTTTTAAAGTAGCCAGAAATTTAACTACATATTAATTAAATAATGTTTATGTGTACCCTATAGTGGTACCTAAATATGTCAGATACTGAAAAGGTGGTACCTGAATGACTTAGGTTTGGGGACCTTTGATCCAGGAAATAAGTGCGTGTGTGTGTGTGTGTGTGCACGCACACACACGTGTGCGTGTGTGTGTGGGGGCATACTCATGCTAGAAAAGGGGCAGAGGTGGGAAGAATCCTATGTATACCAGGTCTTCAATGATGTCCTTTCATTCATCATCATTTCATCATAACATCAACCAGAAGAAAAATGTATTCCCAGCTGGTAAAATTAGTTTCATTATGCATCGTTTCACTTGAAGTCACAGTTTCCAGACCTATTGATTCTGTTAAGTGACTGTTTACTGCATATCTCTGTTTGGCTTGTTTTCCAGATTCTGTGAGCCTCATGAACATTCAGAAATTTTCCATAGAGGGCTTATCAGTTCTTCATAGCCTTGGTGAAATCCACCTGTATAGCCATCTGAACTCAGTTTCTCCCATAGTTATTGATCTGTACAGTATTTTCACCTCATTTGGGTCTTTGTTGACTTAGAATGCTTTTTTTAAGGTCCATGTCAGATTATGCCATCCCTTTTCTCTCCTCCTCACTGAACTTGAACTAGCTGAGCACTGATCAGTTACTTTCTGCTTGACTCACGTGGTCCCATCCTTCCCTGATTGCCTTTTTGAGAGATGCCCCCTGCTCTGTTGCTTCCCCTTAATCACCTTCATCTTCCTTCATAGCACTTACCACCATATGACATGCTATGTATTTTTAAATTTCTTTTCTCAACCCTACCTCCCCCCAAAAATCTCCACATTGGAAGGGGCTTCATCTGTTTTGACCTTGATAGCTCCGGTGCTTGGCCTGTAGAAGCTCCTCAGTAAATATTCATTGAATGAATGAATAAATAAATACATATTTCCTAGAAAGTTATCCACCTGGGTTAGAGAGCCAAATTTATTAGTATAAATCTATACTATTTTCTTGATAAGGATTAGCCATTACGCCTCTTCGTAATTTTAAAAGAAAATTCTGGTTTTACTTGTGTGTTTCCTCTTTTGAAAAATCAGATCAGCCTGTGATTTGTCTGCTTTATTGGTCTTTTCCAAGTATCATCTTTTGGCTTATTAATCAAGCCTAGTTTTTTTGTTTTCTCTCTCTCTCTCTTTTTTTTTATTTTTTTGAGATGAAGTCTTGCTCTGTCACCCAAGCTGGAGTGCAGTGGTGCTATCTTCGGTTTACTGCAAGCCCCGTCTCCCAGGTTCAAGCAATTCTCCTGCCTCAGCCTCCTGAGAAGCTGGTAGTATAGGCATATGCCACCACACCCGGCTAATTTTTGTATTTTTAGTAGAGATGGGGTTTCACTATGTTGAGCAGGCTGGTCTTGAACTCCTGACTTCGTGATCCATCCGCCTTGGCCTCCCAAAGTGCTGGGATTACAGGCATGAGCCACTGTGCCTGGCCTTGTTTTCTCTTTTCTTAATTGCTGTTTTTGACTTAATTCTTACTGATGTCTTGGTTTTTAAAAATTATTTTTATTTTTTTTTAAAACAGTAAGATGTGCTTATTACAAAATTTAACTCTAGATGGATTAAATATTTAAACATGAGGCCTAACACCGTAAAAACTATAGAAGAAAACCTAGGCAATACCATTCAGGACATAGGCATGGGCAAGGACTTCACCAAAAGCAATGGCAACAAAAGCCACAATAGACAAATGGGATCTAATTAAACTTAAGAGCTTCTGCACAGCAGAAGAAACTATAAATAGAGTGACCCAGCAACCAACAGAATGGGAAAAAAAATTTGCAATCTATCCCTCTGACAAAGGTCTACTATCCAGAATCTACAGAGAACTTAAACAAATTTACAAGGAAAAACCCCATCAAAAGTATATGAACAGACACTTTTCAAAAGAAGACATTTATGTAGCCAAGAAACATATGAAAAAAAGCTCATTATCACTGGTCATTAGAGAAATGCAAATCAAAACCACATTGAGATACCCCCTTACACCAGTTAGAATGGCGTTGATTAAAAAATCTGGAGACAAAAGCTGCTGGAGAGGATGTGGAGAAATAGGAATGCTTTTACACTGTTGGTGGGAGTGTAAATTAATTCAACCATTGTGGAAGACAGTGTGGCAATTCCTCAAGGATCTAGAACTAGAAATGCCATTTGACCCAGCAGTCCCATTGCTGGGTATATACCCAAAGGATTATAAATCATTCTATTATAAAGACACATGCACACATGTTTATTGCAGCACTGTTCACAATAGTAAAGACTTGGAACCAACCCAAATGCCCATCAGTGTTAGACTGGATAAAGAAAATGTGGCACATATACACCATGGAATACTATGCAGCCATAAAAAAGGATGAGTTCATGTCTTTTGCAGGGATATGGATGAAACTGCAAACCATCATTCTCAGCAAACTGACACAAGAACAGAAAACCAGACGCCACATGTTCTCACTCATAAATGGGTGTTGAAAAATGAGAACACATGGACATAGGGAGGGGAACATCACATACCAGGGCCTGGGGTGTGGGGGGCTAGGGGAGGAATAGTGGGGGTGGATTGGGGAGTGATAATGTTAGGAGAAATACCTAATGTAGATGACGGGGTGATGGATGCAGCAAACCACCACCATGGCACATATATACCTATGTAACAAAGCTGCACGATCTGCACATGTACCCCAGAACTTAAAGTGTAATAAAAAGAAAAACAAAAAAGCAGTAAGGTGTGGTTATTAATCTAACTTTACTACTGTTATTGTGAACAAGTCCTTAAAAGCCTATTTAAGGCATGATGGAGCTGATGGAGCTGATGTCCCAGTTGACTGATACATAAGATTCTTTGGAGTCAACCATTCATTCAGGGTGGAAGCTAATACAGTGGAATGAGAGTAACATTGTATTAATAGTTTTACAGATCCAGGTAGAGCTCTGTTTGGTGTGGTCAGAGATATTTTTAGCTTTGTGCTCTTGAGTACCTTGCTTAATCTCTCTGCACTTATTTTTTTTTTTTCTGCTTGAAAATGTGTATAGTCATTATGGTTGGTAAAGTTTTATGAAGAGTAAATGATATAATTTATGTAAAACGCACAGTTCCAGAGACTGGCAGATATGTTCAAAAACTCCTTTCCTAATATTGAGTGCATAATATATAAGGTTTGATCATACACTCTCTGTCCCAAAGAACTCACAAATAAACAATTAATTCAAGTCAAATTAAAGAAATATGTAACATAAAAGAGAAGAGTCTTGAATTCTTGTGAGAGTGAGGGCTGGTGTACAGGCTTGCTGAACTCTAAAGGGTAGACCTGTGTGCTGGCACAGACCTGTTAGCATTTCTTTAAATTGCATAGCATTTGCCTGGTGGATAAATAGAGAAGAAGGAGAGTTCACTCCTATGATGATCATGTGAGGCAGCCTTCCTGCCAGATGTCCCTGCTTGGAGGGACTGAGTGGGCCTCCTTCAGGTAGGATCATCCTGCAGGTGCTAGCCCAGGAGAGTATGTACTGCATCCCTTTGATTGGGGTTGGGCATAACAGGATCCCAGCACCTGTGGTTAGCCAGTCGTTGCATGGCCTCTGCCAGTTTTTAATGAAATTGGCTTTGGTTGCTCCCAGATTACAAGCATCTGTGATGGATTTGACAGTGGGAGGCCCTGGGTCTGTGGCTCTGCAGTGGAAGTCTCACAAAGCACAGTAAAGCCTGTGGTGGGGAAAGTACCTTATTTTTTAAAAATTTGGGGGTTTTGTATAATTTAATAAACAACTTTTAAAATACTGCTACTTATGTTTGTAATTTTTTTGTTTGTGTTTCTATCCTCTGAGTTGGGCGGAACTGGCCTCGAGCAGAATCTTAATAAACATCAGTTGCCTTCCACTTTTTTTCTTGTTTCCTCTCTCTCCTTCTGATTCTGCTGGGCTGTGTACTTTGTTGTTACGGGAGATACCACTCCCTGCAACAGCAGAGTAGGGGCTTCTCCTGTTTCCCTTCCCTTTGCTGCTGTTGGCTGACTGGGTGAGAGGGACAGGAGGACAGGAGGGCAGGAGGGCAGGAATGGTTGGTGAGGGGATCCCCTAGTTGCATCAGGATAGTGTGTATTTTTCCCTTGTCCCTAGTTCTTCTGTCCTTTCCTCTCAATGCTGCTCTTGACTGACACTGAACAATCTACTCTACCTTTGCCTATAGAAGAACCCACTACTGCCTGTAGATCTGGGTAAGAGGCCCTTCCCTTCTGCTGTCCCTCTTCTATCTTTCCCCTCTGCATAGGACAAGGAGTCCATAGGCCTAAGGGAATGTATTTACCTGGAGCCTGTGCCCTGCCTATGGTATTGGATTTCCGTGCCCCAAACCCCCAAGCCTGTTTCTTGGGGTTGTTTGGGCCTCTTTATGGAGGTTCCTATTGGAGGCGAACAGTGAAGCCAGTGTACACACTCTCAGTCCCAAGGGGTGTCTAAGAAACAGCTAGTTGCAGAGATGTGAATAGAATTTGATGAGCTGGCTCAGGTGCCTATGAGTATGCAGAGGTGAGGCCCCTTGTGGTGTTGGATGGAGCTGGGGCGGAAGGAGAAGGGTACCTGCCACCTCCAACACGTCTGCATTCTGATCAGAATTCGCAATTCAAATCTGGCCGTTTAGGCCATTATGAAGGTCAAGGTAGAAGAATAGAGCATACTTATTAGCTTAATTTATAGCCTTTAAATATTTATAGACATAGGGATTTGGACTTCTATGTATACTCTTTGCAAGTATAAGGGACAGCCCTGTGTAAGAACATTGCCCATGCCTGTTCTCCTCTGCCTGTTGGTATTAGGAGGAGTGAGACTGGGTGAAGAACATGCCTCTCCCACCACACATGAGCTCCATCGTGCAGGACCATCCATCGTTGCTTTTACTCCCTATTGTTCCTTAGACCCATGCCTGACATGTAATTGTTGAAGGAAGAAGGAAGAGTCATGGGATCTGAGCAATAGTAGAAGGGAGTGGAAGTGGAAGAGAAATAGACCAGTGGAGTACGAGTATGTATAACATAATCAGTCACATTGGAGTGTGCATAATCAATTGCATTGGAGTGCAATTATATGTAACAAACCAAAGCCAGCTGTTCCAAGATGCTCCTTGATACTAATATGAAGTTTGAACTTTTTGTAGCATTTAGGGATCCTCCGTTATGTGAATTTGATAATATATCAGTTTGACTTTGTATCTGTAACACATTTTCTCTCTGAGGAAAGGGAGCTTCACAATAATTTTCTAATTTGGATTTTCACTTTAAATATCCATTCTAGGATGATGTACAGTTCAATTACGTTGGAATAAACACAACAAACAAAAACAAAGAAAAGTCCAGACTGCCAAAATTGGTTCAATGAAGACAAAGAATTAAGAAATACATTACAAAAAACTGTTGTAATTGTTGTTGATCATTGAGACTGTGTGTTTTAAGCAAAATGAGAATATTACATTTTTTGACTTTTAAAAATGTAAATACCAGCACTATTTTGAAAGCATTCTACAAAATAAACAAAACTATGTGAGCTGGATTCAGGGAAAGTTCATGTTTTCATACTAAAGAACGTTGAACTTAATATGACTTGAGACATTGTTTGTAATCTAAGCCATTTGCAGGGATTGGGGGACTGTGCTAGAAGAGAATGTAAAGTGAGATTCATCCTGTGTCTTTGCTCCTTTTCGGGAATTAATAATAGATGAAAGCTTAGCAAAATGTTATATATACTGCTTTTATTTAGGCTTTGTAAAAGTATGCACTAAACATTATTGAATGCTCAAGAGAAGTGTAACCATTCGTGTTTCCAAACCAAAAGATATTATTTTTCTCTAAAATTTAATTAGAAGTCAGCCTAAGTCACTTAATGTTTTGATCTATGACAGTACTTATAGGTTTAGATATTGACAGTCTTTCACATTTTAAGTAAGTATTTTTAAAAATCGAAAGCAGGAGAAATTGTGCTGTCATAAATGTAAATGCAAAATACATGGAGAATTTAGGCTTTTGGTTCTAATTTGAGAATTGGTAGTTTTTTCCTTAAAAAAAATTCTTGGACAGGCATGGTGGCTTACGCCTGTACTCCCAGCACTTTGAGAGGCTGAGGTGGGAGATCACTTGAGGTCAGGAGTTTGAGACCAGCCAACATGGTAAAAAATACAAAAACTTATATTTTTGTAGAGATTCCCATGCCCATCTCTACTAAAAATACAAAAATCAGCTGGGCGTGGGAGGTTGCAGTGAGCTGAGATCACGCCACTGCGCTCCAGCCTGGGCAACAGAGTGAGACTCTGTCTCAAAAAAAATATATATATTCTTTTTGTCAATTTCTGTAATCGTGGCATGTCTTCCAACTGTCTCTTTAATATGATGCAATATTTAGAAGGAGAGTTTCACAATAAAGAAACCAGTTTTTAGAAAATATTAGTCACCTTTTATAACTTACAATTTAAAAAAGTTATTCTGATATTTTAGGGTTTTCATAAAAAGGATAAAATGTATTTCTGACATTACAATCAGATTACTTATTACATGAAAATTCTGTTATTATTGCTTCAATTTCTGAAAAGAGCCACCTTCTGGACGAAGATTAAGTAGGTCTTAATCTTTACTCTTGTTAATGATTTAACCTAGCCAGTTAGGGCAGGAAAGTAAAGAAGCCCTCACTGTTGGAATCTTGCCTTCTATCAAGATTCAGAAAGAACCCTGATTGGAGGCTTTGTGTCCTTCCAGTCAAGCTCGCTTTGACGGTAGATTCTTAAGTGTTGAGTCCTGGATAGGTGACTGATCCTGTTGACAAAGATGGGGTGGAGGATGAAAGGAAGTAAGGGGAATATAGACAAGAAATGGAGGTGTGCTGGGGACTGTGGTTGTCCTTAAAATCCAGTATAGTCTAGATAAGTTGTTTTCAAATGCTGTTCTGAGACAATGTTTTTATGGGCTTAGAAAAACATAGACAACGGACTGACTTTTTATTAATGCATAGGTTATTCAACCTAAGGAATTGAATGGTAAAATGGTGTTAATTGTGCTACTTTAAAAAATACCATTTTTTTTTTGATAAAATAAGTGTCAGTTACTTTATGCCAGTCTGCAAAATGTTTTTGGAATTTTATTTTTCTTTGGAACTCAAAAATTTTCTATTCATGCTTTTAGTGGCAGCAACAATTACTTTATTAGTGTTTGCTCTTTTTTTTTTTCCAAGCAGTGGGAATTGCTTCTATGCAAATTATTTGAACTACTCACATCCTTTAATGGTGTCAGATTGCATGTATGTATCTATGTAAACATGATGAAGCAGTCCAACATACTGCTAATGCTTACAGTGTCTGGAGGTCATGGGATGGGGAAGTCAACTTTGTATTTCTACCCCCCTCCAAAAAAGAAAAAAATTGATATTCACAGAGTTGGGTCTAGTTAAAAAAACTTGAAGTTCTAGAGTTGTTTAAAGCATTTTTACGTTTATCACCTCATTTGATTCTTCTTGGGTCACAGAGGTAGCATCAACTGTTTGATAATTTTAATTATGAGCAAAAAGTTTATATAATCTTTCATCTTTTTTTTCTTGAGGAAGAACATTTTTGGGGATGCTTGAGACTAGAACAAAATATATGGTAGGACTTTATGTTAGATGGAGTCCAAGACTCATTATTCTACCTGATGTCATATGTGTATAGAAAAGAGTAGAAATGTGATACACAAGGGAGGTTTGTTGTAACAAAATCAGGTCTCTTTGAAAGGCCATGCAGAATAATCCTTAACTCAGAATGATTCACAACAACGAAGTTAAAATAAATAAAATTCTAGAGGAAAAGAACTTTTTGGAATAACGTGAGTTCTTTAAGGAGGTGTTGAGGGTTTGGTCAGCATCGATGTTTAGTTTATAGTAAATACTTTTTGAACTAATTTTTGTCCCTTTTAAATAAATGCATGGATTTTAATACATTGTCAAGTCTTAGAGCGAGAAGTAAGTCCTATAATTTAACTGAATATGAAAATTTGCAGAGTGACAGGCCACAAGTTTGCCTTTGAGAAGGTTAGCAATAAAGATAAAATATGTCTGGAGCTGTCTGTAGATGGAGAAGTTGAGCCCCCATCTAAATAGCTTATTTCCTAATAAGCTCTTCTGAAGTCTTTATAGGGTCCCCTGCTTTGAAACTGTTAGATGCGGAGGGCATTGTTTATATTTATAATGTAAATTATTTACATTATCAAGGCATGTTTAAGTTAGGAAACCAGCATTGATTAAAAAAAGAATGCTTAATGCCGGCAAAGTTCCAGTAGAACGAATACTTTTATAACCTGCAGTCAGAATGAATTTAAGCTTTTTTTTTTAAAAAGAAGTTTGTCAATATGTCAAAAAATTTAAATATATTACTTTCCTATTTTCATTTCTGGTTTCTATTGTAAGAAGTAATTATGTTACAGCCCAATGGGTTCTTCTTGCCCACTACCCAGAAAAAGCCAATACACTGGGATGATGGGTATTGCAACAGAGAAAGTGTTTAATAATTGCAGGGCCAGCTGACCAAGGAAATGTGGGATAGTTCTCAAATTTGCCTTCCTGAGAATTTTGAGGCTAGGGTTTTTCAAGGATAGGTTGGTTGGCAGGCAGCTGGGGAAAATAAAAGGCTAATTGGTTGGGTCTGGGATGAAATTATAGGGGTGATCAAAACTGTCTTCTTCTGCCGAATCAGTTCCTGAGTGCAAGTTGCCAGTCTTGGTGGCACCAGTTGGTCTGTTGGAATGCAAGGTCTGAAAAAAATATCTTAAACACAACTCTTAGATTTTACAGTAGGGATGTTTTCTGTAGAAGCAATTGAGGAAGTTATAAATCTTTGACCACTGGCCGTGTGACTCCTGTTAGTAAGCAGTTACAAAAAAAATGGCAAATTATAAAACAGTGACTGGTGAGAGTTTAACTATACCTGCATCTTAACAGAGTTCAGGCCTCTACTATAAACTAACCTTATGGCCTTTCATTAGTTTTATAAAGGTGATTTCAGTTCCCTAGCAAGGAGGGGAGTAGTTTTGGTAAGGGACTGTTAGCATCTTTGTTTTAAAGTTAAACTATAAACTTAATTCCTCCCATAACTTGGCCTATATGCAGGAATGCGCAAAGACAGCTTGTGAGTGTAGCAGTAAAATGGAATCAGTTATGTTAGATTTCTCTCACTGTCATAATTTTGCAAAGGTGATTTTAGTCATAATCCATACAAATCTTTATTGATAAAGATGTTCACCATGACATTGCACATAAAAATAAAAAAGAGACCTTTGGGGTATTTCCAGTTAATGGGAATGGTTAGAAAAATTATGGTGTAGTCATGCAATAAGATATTTACATAGCTTTTAAAATGACATGCTGAAAATCTTTAATTAAATGAAAAAACACATGTTATAATATTAAGTGAAAAAACAGGTTCTGAGATTTATGTAAGTTTCAATTATTAGGAGTGACTTTATCTCTTGTAGTCTTTTACCTTACTGGTTAGTTGGTACTATAGGGGCCAAGAAAGGGCTTTCCCCTTGACCCTGTGAAAGTTTGCTGAAAAATCAACTCTCAAAAGGCAGACTAATTGGAGAAAAGGCGTAATAATTTAATGAATATACATAGGGGCCTGTAGAATGAAGACCCAAAGATAGAGATGAAATTCTCCATTTTCATGCTTAGGTTCAACAAAGTATGGACAGCCATGTAGAGATAACATTGGACAAAAAGAATACGATCTAATGCGAATGGACTGAGTAGGGAAACCTGGAAAGGCCTGTCTAGATGTTTCTTTCCCTCTGTGAGCAGCATTCCTTCCTTCTGTGCACGGAGCAGGACCCTCTATGGTCAGGTAATTTCTCTATGGCTAGGTTTTGCACAGAAAGGTGGAGGGTAAGTTAGAGTAATATTTTTAGCTTTTTTGGCTGGCATTGGGGAAATTGGTTCTGATTTCTATGACATGCCTTGTGGAAGAGGGATTCTAGTTTGTATGGGTAGCCTCAGTGGGGAAGAATGGGACTGAGAGACAGGAGCACAGGAGAAGATCAGAGAAAACCTTTTGCTCCTAAGGCTACTGCTGAGGCCTTCATTTGGGGTATTGTTTTCTAAATCCCGACAGTGCATTATCATCACCTAATACTGGTCTTACAATTCATTCAGTTAAGTCAACAATCATTCATCTCGCCTCTACTCTGCCAGATATTTAGCTGGTCCTTGAGATACAAAGATGAATAGCCTAAGAACTACAGTATTTGAATGCAAACTTAATATTTACTCATATTCATTTACTGGGAAGCTGTAGAGTTTTAGTCAAATGTCACAGCCTAGATTTCTTTCCTGGGTAAAATGATTTGTTTGCTTTGGGAATCAAAGTGGTACAAACTAAAGTTCAGCAGAAAAGAGGCCAGGGAATACAAGTTACCTTAGAAAATCTTAAGTGGATGACTTGATGTGAACGTTTTTAGCACGTGTATTTTGGGGGAACCTATAGATCTTAGAATTGGGATTTGGGAGTAAAATTTGATGTACTTTTTAATATTGTATTCACATTTCTCCCTCCTTTGGGCCCCTAGAAACCAAGCCTGGTTTGATTTAGTCTACGTTATTAACTGGGAATGGGTCTGTCTCTCCCACTTAACTGAGAATTCCTGTAAGGCAGGTACCAAGACTTAGGTGTGTTTTACTCAATTTTTTCGCCCTAGTTTTTCATAGTGTCTGAGAAATGATAGGTACTCATTAATGTTTGAAAAAATGAATTACTGGTATAGTTACAGTTAACTGCCATGATATAGAATAGCTCAATGGAGAAGTAACGTTTAAGTAACATGGCCTCCACAGTGCTGTCACTCTTCTGCAGGGAACTTTTTGAAAGAATATTTACTTCTCTTTTACAGGCCAGTAAGGTTATGTAGTATTTCGTATCTACTATCTCACAAGGACTTAACAAATTTTAGACTAATTATAAAGCAACATAAGCTCCTTGGAAGGCAAGTGCTATGTATATCTGAATTGGAAATTCGGTTATTTTTAATTCTAGTGGGAGTTCAATGGCAAATGAAGAGTGAAAAAGGGCTTAAGATTTGGATGAAAACATGCTGTAAAACGAATATGAGCTTTATGTGTGATAATTATAAAAAAAGTGCTTGAGATTAGTCATCCTGATAGAATATAAACATATGAGAACTACTCTATATGTATGCATACATGTATAAATATATGTTTTATATATACACATATATGGAAAAAGTTTGTCAGTGTTGCTCATATCATTCATATCAACGCAGCATACTGCATTTGTGATTAGTAAAAAGAAAATATTATCAAAAACATCAACAAATATTCTGATTCTTATGTTTCAAATATAATTCTGGTCTCTGAGGCCACCATGGCCCAAAGGGCTTATACAGCTCACATGTGCACGCGTGCACACACACACAAAGATAAAGTTAAAAAATATGTGTAAGCTGTAGAGTTTCAGCAAGTTTTTTTTTAAAAGCAGATCTAGAATTAGTATTTTCAACCTCTGTACTTATTGAAAACTCATATGTGGCGAAGCATAGGGTGGGAAGTAGATCATTTTGTAATTAGAGTTTCTTCTATTTTAAATAAAAAGTCTGACGTTTTGTCCGAGCGCGGTGGCTCATGCCTGTAATCCCAGCACTTTGGAAGGCTGAGGTGGGTGGATCACCTGAGATCAGACGAGACCAGCCTGGCCCACATAGTGAAACCCCATCTCTACTAAAAATACAAAAAATTAGCTAGGCATGGTGGCAGGCGCCTGTAATCCCAGCTACTTGGGAGACTGAGGCAGGTGAATCGCTTGAACCCAGGAGGCAGAGGTTGCAGTGAGCCAAGATCGCACCATTGCACTCCAGCCTGGGCAGCAAGAGCAAGACTCCATAAAAAAAAAAAAATCTGATGTTTGGAAAGATAAAGGATGCTCATCTTCCTTTCCTGCTCTAAAACCTTTAGTGACATCTCTTGCCTGTGGAATGAAGTCCAGAACCTCCTTTGCTTTTTTTAACCTCTACAGTCTATTTTATACTTTCTGCCTAGTGCTTAACATCATGAACTGTACACTGCAAATTCACCTTCCCCAGTTTTCTGTCTCTGTATTTCTGCTAAATATGATGTCAGCTGCCATGTGCCCTGTGCTAAGAGTCTTACTTAAATTATCTCATAGAATCCTAATGATAACTGAAAGGTAGTTGCAGTTATTCTCATTTGGGTTTACCATTTTGTCCAAAGTCATACAGCTAGTGTGTGTGAGTCCTAACATAAAGGCAGGCTCTCTGAGTGGAAGCCTGTGCGCATGCTCTCTGGCCTTTCACGTAGAATGCCCTTTTGTCTCTGTCTCTGCATGTCTAAATCCCACTAATTCTGCAGGCTGAATTTATATGGAAGTTCTTCCCTAGATCATTCCTATTGGTGGTCCCTCTTTCTCTGACCACCCATCAACTCTATATCTTTTTAGAGGCATCCATCACCTTTCGCAGTATATTATGGTATTTTTATGCTACATATCTCACCCCCCCCAACCAGTTCACAAGCTTTATAGTATAAAGAATGATATATGTTACATTCTACCAACTTTTATTGATCTCATACAAGGTACCTGGTATCATGCTTGCCTTTCCATGCAGTTATTTAACACCCGCAGCAGTGCTGGGTAGAAGTATGCATTTTACAGAGGAAGAGAGTAGGTCAATGATTGTTGGAGACCACAGAGTAGGTGCAGCTTGGATTTGTAATATGAGAATCTTGACTCCAAGTTTGGAGCTCTTTTCACCATGTACAGAAGCCTCATCAAATGCTCAGTGGAATACATTGCGTCTGGGAAGCTGGCAATAAAGATCGGTCAAGTGAATAAGCCTAACCCTGCAAAGCAGTCACCTAAAGAGTTATGTACAAAGAAAATGTCCTGGGAAGGTTCAGTAGTCTTAGACTTTTGGATTTCATATATTCAGTTATGTATCTGACATCTTAAGTTTACAAGTATCTTGAACACAGCTATCAACCCCTCAATTGTCATGCCCTCCCTATGTACTCTGGTTTTGTAAATGGTAGTACCATCCACTCGGTTGGCTGGAGAAATCTGGAACCTTCCTAAACTTGTGTCTTCTGTCACTGTCCTTTTCCTTGCCTTCCCCCCATTTGACTGAATACTAGATTCTGGAAATTCTACTCCTTAAAAGTATCTCTTGAATCTGTATCATCTTCCCTGTTACCTGGGGCCATTGGAGTTGTTTTCAGATTTTCTCCTTTCCGTATTGTCTTCCATATTGCTACTAGAATGCCCTTTCTAATATGACGATCTGGTCATATCAATTTGTGGCTGGAAATTCCTTTTCAGGGCTCTTCCCAACCCCCGCCAACATATCAGCTTGGCATACATGTTGCTTTATGATTTGGATTTCAACTCTCTGTCTAGCTTCAGCTCCCGCTACTACATTCTTGGCAGCACAGAAACATTTTTTTCAGAACAAGTCCTTCTCTTTTACTTTTGTTCCTCTATCTTCAGGATTCCTTTCTCTTGGAATGCCTCTCCTTACTGGTGAATTTCTACCAATTTTTCAATACTGAACTCAAAGCCATGATGTCTATGAGACATTACCAAATCTTTAGAGGAGGTTAGTCACACTCTTTTTGTTTCTAGTGCAATTCATACTTAATGTTGAATTGTAGTATATCTACTTATATGACTGTTTTATCTCTTAGATTTTGAGCAACTCGTCTTTATAGTCTAGTACTGTGCAGGTAACCACTGAACAGTCACTCAGTAGATGCTTATATTGGGAAGCCAGTTTCCAATAGCATATAAAAGCTTCTCCCTCCTCTGCCAAATTTAGGAACTAATGTTGACTATTCTATAAATCTTATTGTAATCTCTCACCTCCAGCCCCAAATTTGCTTTTTGAAAAGCATTTAAAGGACCTAGGAAATATTTTTCTTCTGTCTCTGGCTTAAATCATGACTAATTAAGCCCTTGACAAAGAAAATAAACATATACCTAATTTTTTTTATTGTGCTTTAAGTTCTGGGGTACATGGGCAGATCTTGCAGGATTGTCACATAGGTACACACATGCCATGGTGGTTTGCTGTCTCCATCCCCCCATCACCTACATCAGGCATTTCTCCCAGTGTTATCCCTCCCCAACCTCCCTGCCCCCTGCTGTCCTTCCCCTAGTCCTGCACCCTCTAACAGACCCCAGTGTGTGATGTTCCCCTCCCTGTGCCCATGTGTTCTCATTGTTCAACACCTGCCTGTGAGTGAGAACATGGCAGGGTTTGGTTTTCTGTTCTTGTGTTAGTTTGCTGAAAAAGATGGCTTCCAGATTCATCCATGTCCCTACAAAGGACATGAACTCGTTTTTTATTGCTGCGTAGTATTCCATGGTGTATATGTGCCACATTTTCTTTGTTCAGTCTATATTGATGGGCGTTTGGGTTGGATAGCAAAAACCTGGAACCAACCCAAATGCCCAACACAAACCTGATTTTTTAAATAAATTGATCACTTTTAATTTTTGGTGAATCAGTTTACTTATTCTGTTTTTGAATTTTTTTCCTATGAGAGTTACATCATACTGCTTTAAAAAAGACACTTTTAAAAAAAGAGATGGATAATATCTAATACACCGACCGACTCAATGGTTAAAAACAAGTATTTTCATCAGCGGCAAAGATATATCTGAGTTTCTGTTTATGTCATCTAATTTTTTTTCTGTGCTTTGTTGTTGTTGTTGTTGTTCTGACAGGGTCTCAGAACAGGGCCTCTGAGCCTGTTGCCCAATCTGGAGTTCAATGGTGCAGTCAAGAGCTATGGCTCACTGCAGCCTTGAGCTCCTGGATTCAAGTGATACTCCACCTCAGCTCCCTCATAGCTAGAACTACAGGTGCTGCCACCATGGTTAGCTAATTTTTAATTTTTTTTGTAGAAATGAGGTCTGGCTATGTTGTCCAGGCTGGTCTTGAACTCCTGGCCTCCAGAGATTGTCCCAGCTCAGCCTCCTAAAGTGCTCGGATTACAGGCATGAGCCACCATGTCTAGCCTGTGTTATCCAATTTTGGTCTCATTAGAACTAGGCAGATTCTTCTGAAATACCCTGAATGTGTGTATTTCAGTCAGCCATCTCTATTCTATTCCCCCTGTAACTCTACAGCAGGGTTTTTATCTATCTATTTTTCAGACTCAAGCTGTTTATTAAAGTTAACATCTCTGCTCTCTAACATCACAAACTTGAAAAGCCTTTGTTGTTTTTGTCAAAAAAAATGAGTCTGTTGAATTTTGTTTATGAAATTTTTGTTAAAGTAGCAGTTTTTCTGAGTACTTCAAAGATATGTCTTACAAAATTCAAGCTGATGAAGACAGTGAAAGATATGACAACACTTACTTGCCACCACCAATATTGATCTCTTTTGAGTATAGTTTTTTTTCCCCAAAAATCTTCTTTTAAATTCAGGAAAGAGAATACTTTGGTAATAACAGTGGTATCCTTGAATTAACACCTCAGAAGGAAACAAGTATTTCATATTGATTCCACTCCCACCCCTTTCCCCCGCCAATCCTTTGTCCTCCGACTGAAGATGAATTTGCAGGAGAGTTTAATAATTTCAGTTTGATAATCTGTTCTTTAGCAGGCTGCCACTTTATGGACTATGTGATTTTTTTTCCCTGTTCTTCCCTAAGTTGCTTGTAGGTTTGGCCGTTCCACATTGCACTGGGCATTTTCCATGTTGTTTGGGGGAGTAACTTACATGGGAGATTTTTAGTGAGGGGCAGGAAGTCACAATAACTCTGTCCAGTGGCCTAGCATCATGGAACTCACAGCCTGGGCAACGGTCCAGGCTAGATGTTGGCATCTGTTGGGTAACGAAGGGATAGTTGGGCTTGCTCACCATGATGCCCCTTTGTCCCTGGAGCGTTCCGTGACAATCTGCAGGTTTTGTACTGAGGAGTGTAACTCTCAAAAATAAATGTTTGTTTTTCTCTACTTACCTTGCAACATTTTTGACTGTTAAATTGTTTTATAGGAGATCGTATATTTTTATTTTAAACATTAAATGGTGGTGTATATTATTTTTAAATCAAGATTTTATTATAGGCCTAACATTTTAAGTGTTCATCAGATTCAGAGATATAAATTACTTATTTGAAAAAAATTTTCACAAAATTGTTTCTCTTTTAGTTCTGTTACTATTATATTCACTTTAAATGAAAGAAGAGCTGATCTGGAATTATAGTGCTTTGTAATTGTTATCTTTATCTTAGAAGCCAATCATGTACTTGGGAGTAAATTTGTTTTCTTTAATTATTAGACTAGTATTGTAGGGAATTATAATACTAAAGAGTTTAGAATTGAGAGCATTTACAAATGATATCTTTGCTATTTTAAGTTATATCAACAATGTGATAAGGTAGTTTTGATTGCGATTAGATTTCTTTCCTTAAAGACACAAAGCTCTTGATTAATAAATCAATCTGGAGACTTAAACTTCTGTTTTCTTATTTTAAGTTAACATTCTAATATATATGTATATACATATGTATATTATTTTATGCTTATACATATATACACACATAAGTGTGTATATATGTGTATATACACATATTAAGTATGTATATATAGATATGATTTTGTATTTGTTTTAGAGAAGGGGTTTCGCAATGTTGGCAGGGCTGGTCTTGAACTCCCGGCCACAAGTGATCCACCTGCCTCAGCCTCCCAAAGTACTGGGATTACAGGCATGAGCCATGGCGCCAAGCCAACATTCCATTATATTTTAAGTTTGTTGAGTACAGTAGGAGTGGAATAATCCTTATTTTTAAATGGTCTGTGTACTCACACTTTTCTTACAACTTTATTGAGGTATGATTTATATAACATAAAATTTATGCATTTTGAGTGTGTGATTTGGTAGTTTTTAGTAAATTCCCTGAGTTGTATAAGCATGACTAAAATCCAGGTTTAGAACATTTTTATCACCACAGTAAAATTCCTCATGACTTTTTACAGTTAATTGTTTTCCTACCCCCAGTCACAAGTAACCACGAATCTACTTTTTGTCTTTCTAGACAGAAATATTTGCTTTTTCTGAATATTTCATATAAGTAGAATCATACTTTTGAATCATATAAGAATCATATTTTAGAATCATATAAGTAAATCAAGCTTTGAACAATATGTGGTATTTTGGTTTTGGCTTTCTTTACTTAGCATGATGTTTTTGAGGATCATTCATGTGGCTTGTATCACTACTTCATTCCTTTATATGGCTGAATGGTATTCCATTATATGGACATACCGTATTTTGTTTAATCTTTCACCAGTTCATGGACGTTTGGGTTGGTTTTTACTTTTTGGCCATTATAAATAATGCTGCTGTGAACTTTCATATACAAGTTTTTATGTGGGTGAAAATATGTTTTAATTTCTCTCAGATAGATATCTAGGTCTGGGATTGCTGGGTTTTATGGTAAATGTATGTTTAACTTTTTAAAAAACTGCCTGTTTTCCAAAGTGGCTTTTCCATCTTGCATTCCCACCAGCAGTATGTGAGGGTTCTTCTTGTTGGAATGACTCTTTTTAAAGTCTTTGAAAGCATATTTTGGGCCCAATGAGAGCAGCTTTGTGAATGAATTTAGTTTGCGGGCAGATGTAGCTCCTGTCATTGTCAGGCAATGGGTGGCATAGTGTGGCTGCTTTCACGAAAAAGATGGAACAGAAAAGGAGGGCAAAATAAAGTGGAGGGAAAGAGGGATAACTTTTGAACAACCCCTGTTTAATTTGTTGTTGTTTCATTTAATGTGGGTTTAGTTGTTGGTTTCTCAGAGCTTATCAAGTATAGTTAAATAAAATCCTTACCGATGAGGGCCCAGCCCAGAGGGCGAATGGAGTTTGCCACGCAATTGGGCACTTCTGTTGTTTTTTTGAAGGGTTGGGATCCATTGGCCTTCTCCCACAGTGGCTGAGTGTGGGAAGGTAAGGCTACTGACATCTCCTCTTGCTTTGCAGTGGTCATAGTGGAGAGTGGCACGGGCATTATGCAGTATGGAGGAGCTCCCATTTAGAATTGATAGCTTTGGCTTTGAAATTTGTCTCTGCCTCTTACTGTGTAGACCTGTTCAGGTCCCTTGACCACCCTAGTCTTCAGTGACCACATTCTTCTTGGTCACCTGGCTCTTCCCTCTTTGTAGTGTTCTCTGCAGAGGAAGCTCAGATATAATAAGGGAGGCTGAAGTGTCGTCCACTGAACAGAAGAAAGTAGGGGACTGTGCGTTACCATTCTTTACCTTTTGCTGTGCTGCCTTCCCACTGTATCTTTGTCTGGGGCCTTCCCATGTCTGGGGCCAAGTGGATGGGTCATCCTAGACTTGAAATGGCAAACTTGAGTGTGTGAGGGGTAAGCATTTGAAACAGGCTTGTGGTCTTCTCCTTCACACTCCAGGGCTGTTTTTCTTCAGAATTTTTTAGTTTAACGGTTTGAAGGAAAGGATTTGGAGTATGTTATCCCCGTGGGACTTTCATTACAGAGTAGAACCATAATGTGGGTTCTTTTGATCTTTCTTCTGGTCACTCATTAGTCCCTGTTGAATTTAGCTGTGTCCCTCCAGCACACCACTGAATTATAACAGTGTCTTTAGGAGTAAATAGCTTTGAGGACCTTAGAAGAAAAACAGTAGTTTGTGCAGAAAATGATAGCTTTGTTATGATAGGGTAGTTATATCTCTCTCTCTCTTTCAGTCCTTGAAAAACCTCCTCACAGTTTCTAGCCTAGCATAAAAACAAAGCACCATTTAAAAATATGTTCAGTGTACGCTTCTATAAGCCTACTAATTTACGACCTCATGTTGTCTTCTGATTAACAAAGCAAAACAATGCCAAGGACATATTGCCTCTGTAAATTCCATGTTTCTTGAGATCTTCTTTCTGTATAGGTACACCTTTTAAAAATGAATTTAAATAAGACTACAAGAATAAAAGGTAACTAACTCTATTTGCGTGATTGCCAAGTCTCTTGTTTGTTTTAGTTAGTGTATACATTTTAATATAGTATGTGTAGGTAATATGTTTCCCTTTGCTTTCAACTTCTGTGTATGCATTTGATGTACAGAATTTTAAGTTAATGTTTGTAAAATGCGTATTATGTGTAGGCACTGAGTTTTGTGCTATTCCCAGGCATCATCTCGTTTAGTTTCCACAATATCTTATGTGAGGCTAGATCCTATTTTGACCTTAAAAGTCATGGTCATTGTAGAAAAATAGGAAAAGTAAAAATAAAAAACTATATTAGGAATTCAACCACTTAGAGATAACATTTTAGATAAATTAATTTTATTCCTTTCCACCCTAGAGTTTTATGGACTCAGGTGTGTTTTATGTGGTGGTGGTGGTGGGGTGTGTGTGTGTGTGTGTGTATGTGTATGTGTTCATTCTTCATTATAAAATTAGGATATGTTGTTTTGAAATGTGCTCTTTATTATTTAACAAGGTATAGTGGAATGAACATTTATCCATGCCATTACATCTCCTTCTATGACATCACTTTAATGATTTTCCCTGTTTACTGTAAAGGGAATAAAGCTCATTGTCATTCAGTTAGTCAACTCAGAAAGATAAGAAAGAAAGAGAAAGAATTGCTGTTTTGTGTTTATGGTTTGACGCTTTTGTTCTGGTCTCATCTCCTTTAAAAGAGCTATTTACATGTGGGTGGAAATATTTGTCAGAAATATAATGTGACATATCTTAACTCTTACTGGTTTTTATTGTACGAGGGGAAGTGTTATGTCATTTTGAATATAAGAAGGACATGATCCTGTTCCTTATAATATGCCCTTGAGAAATGGGATCATAATAGACACCTTGGAGAATATGAGCAAGCTGACTTCTATAAGTGTAGATCCATTGCTCAGTGTGGTAATGATAGTCTTACTGAATAATCCCCAATCTGGGAATACACACATACAGATTCTTATTTTTTAAAGGAAGCACAGTAAATGGAGTTCCACAAACATCACAGTGTTTGAAGCTATCTCAATTGTTAATTTGTAGTTCTAGAGCTTTGCTTTATTCTTGTTATTTTTATAAGGTTTATTCATTTTCCCTAGCCAGCAAATTTAAAAATAGAAATGTCCTGAAAGACCTAAGAACTCCGTTGTAAAGATGTTGCATTCTGGACAGATGTCATTGATACTGTACCCTTGGGAGTACTGCCTAGTAAATGCACTGATCTCATAGAGTTGCTATTTTATGTGGATATTTTATCTTACAACTATATCAAAATGTTTGCGCCATGCATTTAGGGTCAGTACTACAGTTCTGAGATGGTTAAATTCATGCAGTCTTTGGTCGTTCTCTTAGAAGTCTGTGTGTGTCAGAGTCAAAATCTCTTAACAAAGCATTGCTCCATGTGGGATGTAATGCAAGGCACACCTTCTGCTGGTACTGTGACCAGACAGGCCAATTTCTTTCCCTGGAGAATGGGTGCGGTTCCATGGCAGGACTAAAGTCTCAACATCAGCACATTGGAACGTTAGTAATAGTAAGCAAGATCTGGATAAGCTTATATTTTCCCAGAAATAAACAGGGAGGCTTTCTTCATGAAATAGCCTGAGCATTATCACCCAGAAATTGGAGATGTAGTGATAATTACCCACAGTTCATGTCACCACTTGGGCAATAATAGTAGTTTATTTACATCCTTGTTATTTTGTTCTTTTGCTTTTGAGACAAAGGTCTTACTCTGTTACCCAGGCCTCAATATCCTGGGCTCAAGTGATCCTTCCACCTCAGACTCCTAGTAGCTGGGACTACAGGTGGAAGCCACCACCCCTGGCTAATTTTTTTAAAAGTTTTTTGTAGTGACAGGGTCTCACTATGTTGCCCAGGCTGGTCTTAAACTCCTAGGTTCAAGCGATCCTCCTGTCTTGGCTTTCCATTAAATCCTTGTTTGAAGATTTATTATTAGCTCTGCTTTCCTAATTTTAGTGAATATAGGTGAAGCTGCTTAAAATTCTCTAAGCTTATGTTTGGAATCACATGTATAAGAGGTAGACACTGAGGATTTCTATTCTTGTTTAATAGTTCCCTTAGATGCTGGGTCCCAGTTTACCAGGTTAAAATATCATTCAATTTATTAAACCTCTCTAAAAATAGTCCAAGTTTGCAGTAATAATTAAGGGAGCTTCATTCTCTGTGTCTTCTTCCCATTTCTGTTCCTTCCAGGTGAGGGCTGCCACCCCTACACCAGGCTCTTAAAGGAGACTGAGTGTTGCCACTTCTTTATCTTTTCTGTTAGGATCACTCGTGTGTATAATGCTCGAAGAATGCTTGGGCTTGAGGGTTTTCCAGAATCATAAGTTTTTCTCTGAGCCCGGTGGGGGGGGGTTGCATCTGTAGCGTGTGACCATGTGAAGCTTGGCCACCCTCCCTGTTCCCTGACATAATGAGAAGCTCTGTGTAACTGCTAGTCCCACTGGCTGACATCAGGGTTAGGAAACACGCAAGCAGCTCAGCAGCGAGGCTCTGGAGAGCTGTGAAAATACCATTTAGTTTGCATACAGAAATGTTGTGACCCCATGTAAAGGCTCCAGCTAGAACTTCTGGAACATTTTCTCGTGTTTAGAATTGCTCTTTGCCCTTCTATTAAGCCTCTTTCCTTCTTTTTTCATAACCCTCCTACCAGAAATGTTCCACGTAGTCAGAATCTGAATCTAGACTACCACCAGGCCCTTTACAAAACTCACAAAAATTGCCATGTTTCTCGCACTATTTTTGTGAGAGACAGTGGGGAAATTATAGGTGGGATATTTGATATTGGTAAAAGGAATAGTGTGGTATGTGTGATGAAAAGTAATTCTGAATTGATTCAGGGATTTACCTTCCTGTGTTTTGAGAGTGTCTACCTCCTGAGTCACTGGGACTACAGATGCACACACCATGCCTGGGTCTCCCCTTTATTTTTCAAAGTATCTTTCTCTCTCACACTTTTGGTCACATTTTTCTTCTTAACACTCATTTTTGTTTTTTTATTTTTACAAATTACTTTTTTTAAGCCTTGGTTTTTATGGGGATAAATCATCTTCTTTTCCTTAGTGTCATCTCTCTGGCCAGTTCCTTCCCAGTGGCTTTCCTAAACACACCTTCCTTGGTCCCCCTGTTACATGTTGATGTTTACTATGGTCTGGATATCACCCAAAATTTGTGTGTTGAAACTTAATCGCCATGTGATAGTATTAAGAGATGGGGCCTGTAGGAGGTAACTAAGTCATGAGGGCAGAGCCCTTTCTGCTCTCTCACCCCCCTGCCTTCCACTTCCACCTGTGAGGACCCAACAAGGCACCATCTTGGAAGCAGAGAGACCTTGCCTGCACCAGATGCCAAACCTGCTGGTACCTTGATCTTGGTCATCCAGCCTCCAGAACTGTGAGAAATGAATTTCACTTCTTTTAAAATTACCGAGTCTCAGGTATTTTGATATAACAGTACAAACAGACTAAGACAATGTTCTCCCAGTTTTGTCTTTGACCTGATATTTTTCTTTCCTTGGTTTCAGCTGTGTGCTGTGCTCCCACCTCAGCTTCTCTAAGCCACATCTTTCTGGAGACCCCCCACTTCAGTATTTCACAGATACAACACACTCAATGCTCCAATAGAACTCATCTATTTTTTTTTTAACATTTTCTATTCTCCAATGGCTCTTTTTCTTGTGATCCCACTCTTAAGAAAATGTGAAGTTGTCCTGGACTTTTCCTCCTCTCAGTAATCACAGTCAGTTATTCACTGAGCCCTGTTGGCCCTTCCTCCTTGCTGACTGGTAACTCTGTCCTCTTCTCCCCTGCTCCCCAAGCCCCACACTGAGTTGATTCAGACTTGCCTCACTTTTGACCTAGAATCCTGCAACAGAACCTCTTAACAATTTTGTTTTGCCACCTACCCAAAGGATTGCTTACCACATTGAATATTTAACTTTCATGCTTATATCCCTCCATCACTTTCATAGTTTTCAAGATGAATTTGAAAGTCTTGCATATACATTTGGAGCGCTCTATGATTTGGCATGTGGGGTGAATGAAGTATGAACTTGCCACTCCCTGGGGTTGGTGGGGGGTGGTGCCTGGCACAGGGTGTATTAAGGAGTGAATGTATGAACCAAAATAGGTTGTACCCAAAGAGACTTAGTCTAGGAGATGAATGAGAGCCCTTTTCTGGAGATCCCTTGATTCCTGAGATGGTACTATTTAAGTCTATAGGGCAGTGAAGGATAAGAACAGGGATTTGTGGCTTCGGCAGCTGGGAAGGCAGGAGCAGAATAGGGTGACTGTGAGGAGGGACCCTCAGAGTGAATGGTGAATTCCCATTAAGTGCAGTCCTGCAGGCTTCAGGGTGTGCTGGGCAGCCTTCAGGACCACACTGTGTAAGCAACCTGAGGGAGATTGTGAGGAAAGTCATTTTAAACATAAATTCTAAAGAAAAAACTATGTTTTGATCACTCAATGAGTGTGCAGTATATGGAAGATGCAAGAGGAGTAATCTCATTCAGTTATTAGAGTTACTGAGCTGAGTGGAATCAATAGCAAGGTTTTAAAAAGTTCCTACTTATCTTAACAGTAATATACATGGAATGAGTGCTCACTTTGAACCAGGCACTATACTAAGCACTTCTTCATGCTGTAGCTCATAAACCTCCAACAACTTAATGAAGCAACAACTATTATTATTTCCCGTTTTAGAGAGAGGACACGAAGCCAAACTTACCCGGGAACTTAGCTGAATTTTTGTTGCCCAGTCTCAGAAGAGATATTTTAAATCAGGAAACAATCCCAAAACTCGGACCCTTAACCATTACTCTGTCTTGCCTCTTTAACCATACATACATCACTATTATGACATCTAAAAATGAACAGTTCCTTAATTTCATTAAATATCTTGGTCTCATTAATGTCATGTTTCCCTCCCCCCACAAAGATTCAAAAACCTTTCACAGAAGGCCCACACTTTGCAAGAGACTGATAAATTTTTAAAGTCTCTGTTTATTTAATAAGTGTTCCTCCACATTGGTATTTAAGTTTTGAAGAAATTGAGTTATTTGTCCTACTAGAATTTCCCGCAGTTTGGATTTTGCTGAGTGTGTCTCTTGTGGTTCGGTTAATATGTTTCCTTGTCCCCTGTATTTCTTGTAAATTAGTAGTTGAAACTGGAGGCATGAGCAAATTTGGGTTTGATATTTTTAGTAAGACTGTGTTATACTTTAGAGGTGATGGTATGTTCTCACTTACTGGATTCTGAAAGTTTGTAGGAAAAGGACTGTGTAACTCCAAGGTACTATCGGTTTTCTTGAGAAAGATGTTTCTACTACTTAATGGGAAGGGTCTGGTAAACCTCCTCCCTATCCCACCCAGCAGGGTTAGATGTCTTTCCTTTGTCTTCCATGGCAATTGATTCTGTAACACTTATCAAACTAAAGTGTAAATTTTCATGTCTGTCTGCTCTATTTTAATGAGCAGTGTTCATTCTTCGGGGGTTGTGTAATTGTTGATTTTTGTAACATGGAGCTCAGCATAATGCTTGGCATGTAGACACACAAAATTTATTAAATATCCATTGAGTAAATAAATTATTAGAGATCAATGCATTATGAAGGCATGTTTTAATCCCATATTATTGTTATGCTTGTCAAGTTGTCTATATTGTCAGTTTTTGGAGGCTACCACTGATAAATGGAAACACGATAAATGAGTGCTTTTTCTTTTTCTTTTTTTTTTTGGGACAACTATGAAATCAACACACATTGTGGATGTTGCTTAGCTTTTAGAATACTAGTCTGAAAATAATTTTTTCTTTAAAGGGACACCTTAGTTTTCTCGAGGTAAGCCATCGAGTTGTAGCTGTTGGCAGAATTGGACTGTATTTGCACATTAGAGCTGTGGCACACCCAAAAACCCTGAGAAGGAAGCAAAACGCCAGAGAAGCGGAGCTGGTGTTGTGGTGTGTAACCAGTGAGGAAACACGGGGCACGCCATTCAGAAAGGCTCTGCATCTGGGGCTCAGTGCTCGGTGGTTGCTATCCTGAATTCTTAGTAATTTTATCTTTGAATTTGTGATTTTGTAAGTGAAGTCCAGTGGGACAGTGGAGCCTGCGTCAGCAGCAATGAGCACTGCCTTCTTCCGCCTCCTTCCCTCCCCAGAACAGATGCTCAGCAGCCAGCTCCCCTGCCTCCGGGTACTCTTGTCTCTCCTGGCCTCCCTTTGCCCCCACCATCAAGCAACCACTAGTGCCCTCTGTCCGCAGTTGGAGTCTGGGAGGGGGAGGGTCAAGGTCTGCTATTCATACCCTGTGGTATCTCATTATAGGCATGGTGGTGGCTGTCCCCACTCCCAGCTGGCAGTGCCATCAGTTTTTCAGCAAGCAACTCAGGTGGCAAGCCTCCCACTCACTCCTGTTTCATACTGAGTGCATCCCAGCACAGAGGTTGTAATCCCTTTAAGTTGCCTCTCTACCATGAGCTAGGCAGCACACTACTTTGCAAGGGGAGATGCCTGGCTCAGGCTCACCACCTCTGGCTTGGCACTGTCAGTCCAATAATTGGCAGGAGGGGGAGCCCTTTAGCTGATGGGCCACACACTTGTGCCAGATCATGAGACAAGGCCCTTGGGTGCCTATGAGGGCCCACATTGGCCCTGCGAGTATCCCTGTGCTCAAGGGAATATCCCTTGCTCATGAGAGGCTGAAAGAGAGACATGGAAGAAAGGAAAAGTTTTATAGTTTAGTGCCTTTAATGGCACTTTAATCCTAGTTTTTCAGTAAAGAAACTCACATTTTTATTTTGGATTGAGCCCTGAAAATTATGTATCCCACCCTGAAGAGAAGGTAGTTGGAAGGTATACAGAAAAAGAGGGCACCTGGACATTGTACAGGTAGTTCTTTCTGAGGCATGGGAGGGGTGCTCAATTTACTTGGATTTTTATAGCAACAGTCTCTTAAGGTATTTCATCTGAAATACCTTTTGTAAGAGCATTTAAGTCTCTCTTTGTTTGATTTCAGTGTTACCAAAGCAATCTTATGATTGTGGTTTGTGTTTCATATAGCTTAGCTACAGGAGAGAATGTAGTGATCAGGGGAACTTTAAGTTTTCTAATTCCTATGATAGTTATTTTTCATTGTAAACTAACTAGCATTTTGAATTTCTGTTTTGTCTGCAAGCTTGTTTTATGAAAGTCCGTCTTTGAAGATACACTCAGCTTGGAGAAATCCCACAATATGTTTTTGAGCTTTGCAAGCCTGAGGGCTTGAACCATGGTCAGTTAATCCCAGAATGAGCAATACTCTGTGAGGTCTCCAGGGAGATGGTCTGCCGGTGGTTTCCACTGTGAATGAGTCCACAATATTGCAGTGTGGCAGAGCACATATGTGCTTATTTTTCCAAAGCACTTATGCTCTGGGGCACAAATAGCAACTGTGAAGCTTACTTGAGCCTGAACAATGCAAGCGTAACTGTATCTCTTTTGGCAGCGGGTATAAGCCTATGGCTTCTAAAAAGGATGAAATTAATATGTAATTGAAAGGGTTGGGGAGGCCAAGCTAAAATTGTGACATTCCACCTAATTTTAGAAAGATAAACACATTTGTGGTCTTCAAAAGATCTTTTAAAAAACATTTGCTGCCAAACACCTGCTTTACCATATGCCACTAGTACTTAAGCAATCCTGAAAGCAGGGATGGGTTTTCATGGAAGAGTTTAATTATGAATCCAAAGCCTTCTTGAAACTTGCTAATGAAAGCTTTTCAGTGTCTACTGACTACAAGTGATAAGGTGTTGACTAAAGAGACTGCAAAGGGCTAAAATTAAGTCCTTTCTTTTCTCCCAATTAAAATATTTATTCTCTAATTCATGTCAAAAATATTTCTTGAGTATGAGTACTTAATAAGTATAATGCCCGTATGTGTGTGTACGTATGTCTTGGGTACAGTGACTCGGTTGAGCTATGCACAGAGGGAAACATGAGTCAGGGTCAGACGTTTGGCTTAACTAGCCAGTAGACAATAGAAAGGATTGTGTAGCAAGACTCTATGGTTGTGAGGGACCTCAAACTTCTTAAGCAAGAAGATAATATTTTTTACTCACATCACTGAAAATTTCAGGTATAGGACTAGATTTTGTGTGGCATTGTTGCCAAGACAAGGTCTCTCACCTTTCAGCTTGGTGTCCTGCAGCGGATCCAGCTCTCCATCCTCCCTGTTCAATATTCTTCCCAGTCCTTGAAGACAATTCAGGGACTGAGTTCTGTCCCAACACTGTCTTGTTGACTTGTACAATGTCCACAGTCAAGAACCCATCACTGTGGCTGGGGGATGGAATATCCTACCTGTCCTAGGCTGGGATCATCTGCTCTACCCTTGGGGCCTTGAGGGAGGCCTCGAGGGAGGCCTCGCCCGATTTTAATGAACTGAGAGTTGGGGGGACAGCAGTCCCCAAATAGAAGTTGGTTGTTTCGCTATGTGGAAAACAACCTCAAGATATTTTTTCACTACAGTGGATAAATGAGCACAAAGAGAAGTATATAAGGATAATCAAGTTTAAACCTTGTATGGAAGGGCAGATAAAAGGAGAAATAAATCTTATAGCGAAGAAGTTGGCAGAGGTACATGAGAGGGACCCCCCCCACTGCTGTGATTTGACTAGGAGTGTGGAAAGATATTTCAGACAGACACCTTTTTTTTTTTTTTTAATTGGGAGAGATGGGGAAAACATTTGGCTGAGTTGGGAACCTGGTTGGGGAGGAATATGCAGATTGGAGAATAAGTATTTTTGGGTGAGTGGCAGTGGTGTGCCAGCAAAGACACTGGGGTCATGTTTTCAAATTCTCAAATGCTAGGTCAAGGCATTTAATTTAATAGGCAATAGAGAGTCCTTGAACTATTTCTAAGCATGAATAATGTACAAATAGAGCTGAAGACAGTAGAAGTAGTTTCAGGATGCTTTGAAGGTGGGAGACCGTTTAATAGACAAGGTAAGAGTTCTATAGGCAAGAGAATGGTAACAGAGGTAGAAAAGCAGGGCACAATGGAAAAGAAAATATGGGGCTGGAAGGAAGAGTCAAACATAACTCAGAGCCGTTGGCTCAGGGTTCTGTTACAGAAATAAGCAAGTCTGGAGAGGTTGCTGGTGGAGGGAGAGGAGAGAGATCCTGAGTTAACACAGTGTAATGTGCTTGGTTAAGCTTTGAGTGGAGACTCAGCCAAGGGGACACAATGCATAGCTGTGGCCCAGCGATCCAGTGATTCTCAACCAGAGGCAGTCTGGGAAATGTGTTGAGGCAATTTTGATTGTGACTGGTAATGGCTACTGGAATTTAGTGAACGTTGTTCTGCAATATTGGACGCATCCCTGCACAAGGAAGAACTGTTCCACCCAACTGCCAGTAGAGCTTCTGGTTCAGAAGATTGGGAACTTCTTACTGATGAAAGCCTCAGGACCTTGGCAGTGAAAGAGTGTGCAATCTTGCTGGCAAACATAAATTCTTACTCTTTGTTGTTTTTATGTCTATCTATAACAGAATAATGAATATTATGCCAAGAGCCAAAGAGGATTTTAGATAAGAAGTTTTTTGGGGCAGAAGAGAAGGGGAAGATGTGTGGCTGAGATACAGTTAGCAGTGGTGTGAAAGGCCCTGGGTTCACTTTATTCAACTTGCATGTGCTTGCAGTGATCAGTTTTCTGCACCACTGCTTCTTTATCCATTACATCGGAAAAGAAGGGGGAAACCTTGCTTGTGAGTGATAATCTCAGTGGAATGAGTTGATGCTCTACAGTATTATGGCCAGTTCTGAGTTGTGGAACCCTCTCCTTGGCCCTCACATTGGCTGTGTTGTTCTTCACAAAGTGGGGTCTTAACGGGTGCTGCTTGGCCTCTTCTTTCTCTTGGGATAAAACCCAGTAATCATCAAGTGTGCTGTAAGATGACCCCTCTTCTATGTACCACAAATATAGGTTGTCTTGGTTGTAGCCTTGGCTCGTGCTTGTTCTAACTTGTGCTGTGGGTGAATTTCTATTTGGGGATGCACCTCAGCACAGAATTTCCCATGACGTGGAGAGGAGGTAACTTTCTAGTGCCTTAAACTGCCTTGTCCTCCATTGCAGGGCTGGGTTGCTTCTTCTGCTGAGTTGGGGTCTCCTCTGACTCTTTTGATATTTTTTTAAGTGATACTGCTCTTTATGAAAATGTTTATGGGGATTAGGTAAAAAGTAACTGTTGAGAGTGAAGTTAAAATGAATAGTGGTAATAATAATTATTCCCCGTTAACATACCCTTTTAATCCACTCAGGTTGTTGGTTATAAGCAATAGAATGTTCAAAATTAAAGAACTGGACAAATAACAGTGACTGCAAAGCTACTGGACAATGTGAAACCTGCTTTTTACATCACTGAACAGTGAAAGTAGTAATATCATTATAGACCAGCAGCGAGGAGACCCGTCTGTGGAAATGTGTTCATTGTCACAAGAACCATTGTGAGTCAGTTGAACAGGGACTTCAGTGGGATGTTTTTCCTTCTCTTTTCTGCCTGTCTAAATCCTACCACTCCTGAGAGCTTAGGTCAGGTCCCTTGTTGGCCCGAAGCCACTCCTGATGCTGACAACACTCTGATCTCTCCTTTTGAATTTTCTTCTGTTTCTGTTCCTCACAAGCAAGTGTCTAAGTGTCTTTAGAGACTCGTTTCATGAGTGGGACCTGTGTCCTCTGTGAGGTGTTTAACTCCTAGAAGACAGGGGTGGTCTTTGCACCTCCTGCTTTCCAAGCCTCCTTCCAAGCCTCCCAGTGGGAGCTTGGCGTGTACCTGTCAGTTTTACTCAGATTTCATTTAAAAGAAGTATGTAGCATTCATTCATATTTTTCTGACAACAAGTATTTGAAAAGGATTAAAGGGAAATAAATTAATAGCATAGACTTTGTATGAGATTATGGCCCTATTGAAAATGAAATCCCCTGTGACATTTGAAGGGATTTTGAGGATAAATGCATTATGTATCCCATTTAGACTTTTCTTTCTGAAACACTTGAAAGCTGAGAGCTGCCTGAAGAACGGTTTTCTTTATTTTAAAAAGCATATAAGATTTCATAAAAATGGTCTATTAATTTCTAGCTTTAATAAATGAATTTTGATTGAGTTTGATTTTTTTAATGGCAGCAATTTGATGAATTGAATAGACCAAATTTTTTATTAGACAACCGCTGGAAAAATATTCATTACCACATTCTCCCTCATGTTAAATATGGCTAATTTCTCCTTTGCATGTATTCATTTAGCTTTTTCTTTTAATGAGTTGAGGTCATGATATTATTTCTGTCTAATTTTTTTTTCCTTTTCCCTCCAAGGAAAAAACCTTACCTGCACAGGAGTACAGTGATACAATCATGGTTCCTGTAACCTCCAACTCCTGGATTCAAGTGACCCTGTCACCTCAGGCTCCCAAGTAGCTAGGATTACAGGTGCATGCCACCATGCCTGGGCTAATTTTTAAAGTTGTTTCCCTTTTATTTTTTGTGTGTGTGTGTAGAGATGAGGTCTTGTCATGTTGTCAGGGCTAGTTTTGAACTCCTGGCCTCAAGTGATCCTCCCACTTCGGCCTCTCAAAGTGCTGGAATTACAGGCATGAGCCATTGCACCCTACTGAAAAACCTCAATCTTCTACGGTTCAGAATTCCACTGTTCTGTTTACCCCAAATGTTAAGCTCTCTTCTTTTCTGAGTTTATCAGTAACCAAATTAGATAATTATCACAATATAAAACCAGTGAGAGCTTTGGACAAAATGTAAATTAACTATAATCTTTTTAGATGTTAAGATGTCTTGTGGATTAAAAAAAGACCTACTTGCTAGTTATTAACTGAACTTTTTCATAATGGCTCTGTCAGAAGACTTCATTCCTAACATTTATTGAGAGATAACTTTCTGCTGGGCACTGTTTTAAGTACTTTGCCTGTGTCATCTAGTTTATTTGTCCCAAAAACTTAATGATAGATGTGCCATTGTTGCCTGCCTTTTTTTTTTTTTTTTTGAGATGTAGTCTCGCCCTGTGCCCAAGCTGTAGTGCAGTGGCACAGTCTTGGCTTACTGCAACCTCTGCCTCCCAGGTTCAAGTGATTTTAGTGCTTCAGCAACCAAGTAGCTGGCACCACAGGCATGCTGCACCACATCTGGCTAATTTTTGTATTTTTGGTAGAGATGGTGTTTTGCCATGTTGGCCAGGCTGGTCTTGAACTCCTGACCTCAGATGATCTGCCTGTCTAGGCCTCCCAAAGTGCTGGGATTACAGGCATGAGCCACTGTGCCTGGCCCACCTGCCTTTTTTTTTAATGAAGAAACTGAGGCACAGAGAGATTATACAGCTTGCTAAAGTGATGAGCCAGAATTAGAACCCAGGCTGTTTGACTCTAGGGTCATTCACTACACCAAATGGGTTTTCCCTATATCAGAGAAACGTATTGAGGGCCCTATGTTAGATGGACATGGTGAGACACAGCGAGTCCTAGGCTGGAAAAATGTGCAAGAGAATTTGAAGACAGGGCAGAACAAGGAGAGTTCTGGGATTGGCTGTGGTTTGCCTGAATGCTCTCCTGTAGCAACACCCAGCTTGCCTTTTGAAACTGTCCTTCCTTATGCCAGAAGTAGGCAAATGGCCCAGGCCAGGCCAATCAGAGGAGTCCTTGCACCTCTCAGACCACAGTGATGGGTTCACGGATGGGCACATAACCAACAGAAGCCAATTAAGCTGATGCGTTTTTTCTGGAAATTTTATTGCAGTGCTTTAGAAAGAGATCTGTCTTTTCACTGAATTTAAAGCTGGGAGTATGTAGGCCTGGTGTTGCTGGCAGGTATCTTGCCACTACTAAGGTGAGACCCTGCTAGAAAAAGGGGATCAAGCAGAGAAAAGCAGAGGTTAGAAATCGACAAAAAGTGATGAAGTTCTGATAATATCCCCTGGATCTGGCTATGACTGAAGATAGGAGACCCACTCCCTGGATTTTTTTCGTTATGTGAGCCTCTCTCCTTTTTCCCTCCCCTTGTCTCTCTCTCCTCCCCTCCCTTCACTCTCTTCCTCCCTCCTCATCTTTCCATCGCCCCTCTTCCCTTTGCATGTTCCCTCCCTCTCTCTCTCCCCATCTCCTTTATTCTTGGCTCTCCCTTCTCCTTACCTACCATTATTTGTAACTGAAGGAATTCTAGCATAAATAGTGGTTAGATTTGCGAACTCTCTGATCTGGAAAGTTCTTCATTTCTGTCCCTGGCTTGAAGGGAGAACTGTTCAACTCTAACAAGGGTACAGAACCAGGTAGATGGGGGCAGTGTTATGTGTGTATGAATGTCTTCTGGGCATCTCAAAGAAAACCATTGAGAAAGGGCTTTGGTTGTTGATGGTCCCTGGGAGGCAGAGCCATGGGACCATGGATCAAGCAACTGTAGGTGCATCAGAGAAATTTGTTAAGCTGTGGAGCCCCATCTGTGACGACGCTTCTCGCTGGGCCCAGAGAGTTGAGGATCAGGTGTGGGAGTGTGATGATATATAGCATGTCTTCTGGTATTGAACATATTCTAATAAACGGGCCTCTGCCTTAAGAGTCTAGGTGTTAGAGTGATTAATTTGTTTAGTTTCATGCCCTTTGGGGAAGAAATTAGAAATCTCAGCAAGTGCTTTTATCAAAAACTTACCAATCCTGGGATGACATTATAACATTCTGTACTGTACCTTATAGGAATCAATCTTTAAAAAAGACAGCAATGGAGACAGAATGAGAATTGCTTCTGTTATCAGATATGAAATGACAGATAGCTTTCTATGTAAGCTTTGCACTTTTTATAGATCTGTGTCGCTTCCTTACAGCAAGTCACAAAACAGACGTCTGTATCTACTAGAGGCCTGTGACCTCTAGTGAGATTTTCGGAGCTGGTATCCAAATGAATGTTTGGGAAGAATTCTTTGAGAAGGCTTTCTTTTGCCTGTTGTCAGAACATCAATATGATTAGAGTAAAATGCACACTATCCTAATAAATATATTAATGTCTCTCAATTTATGACTAATAATATTCGTAGTATCCACCCACCTCCATTTCTACTTCTGCCAAAATGCAAGCCATTACGGTAGCTGCCTGATGTGCACTTTCTTACATTTTCTGCTCATTGTTAAGTTGATAAATGGTACATGTGAATAATCATCTCATTGTCCCCAAGAGATACTTGAATACTTATTTCCACCAAAAGCGTATTTATAATACTTTGCTAAACATTTGACAAAACTATATCCTGTTTATTATCAATGCTGTTGGCAGTAGCTAAGATCACTAGCTTAAAGGCCCAGAGGAGGAGTTTATTTTAAAATACAGCTTCTTTGAATAGTTATTTATTGTAAGATAATACTACTTGATTTTGTATAACTTGTTTTATTAGAGGATTAAACTCTAATCTAAGGTTTTTTTGTGAAACATACTTTTCTGGCTCCTGAAATTAGTTCTAGAAAAATTCTAGCTGCATTGTATTAGGCAAAATCCCACACTCTCACTCACATTTTCTGGTGGTGTGCCATTTTCTAAATATGTCCTGCCTGTTCCAAAATGAATATCAATAGCTGGAAGCAGTTGGAGAATGTTAATTTAGCACTTGTGTTACAGAGTGGCGTTCACTTTCCTAGATTGTGTCCTGTCCCACATGGATTTTCAAGTGATTTATTATCTTTTTCAGGAAAAGCATCCAACACAAATAAGGCCAGACCTGTTACTGCACTGGTTGGCAATTATATCAACCTTTGTCTTGAAGCCTGATGTGAAATTCAGTCTATAGAAAGTTGGCAGACGTAGGCAGTTTTAGTCATCTAGTTCAAGATACTTTTTTCACTAATAAATTATCTCTAAAAAAATCCAGTTCTCCTCTAAAATCTCTGTTTTTTAACTTTCAGGGTCTGGATGTAGGTTACTTGGATGGGTGGTTTACAAAGTCAATTAATGGTCATCTTGAACACTGGTTTTTAAACTTTTTAGAACTTGCACCGTGATCAGTAAAAAATTATTTATAAATGACATAACATACCACTGTGCAGGAATATATTATATAAATTAATTTAGGTTTGTGTCTGTTACATATTTTATACAACAGATGAAACAGAGAAATTGAAAAGATTTTATGGAAAAACACTCAGTTTCAATATTTTCTTCTTGTGGCCCAGTGCACTCCACTTTGGGAGCTACTGACTTAGAAAACAAAAGATTTTTCAGTACACTCAGATGGTTCTTTTTGAGCTATCACACTTATCCTAGTTCGATTTTTGAAAAATGTGGTTTTTGGTAAACTTCAGAATAAATGTGTTTTGAATACAACTTATGGTCATGATCAATTGCTGTCAGTTATCTGCTATAGGAGTGTGGTAACCAATTAACCAGGACAAGATTCTCCAATTTTATTATGAAATATTTAAGACATACAAAAGTATAAAATGTAATATGACAAATGCACATGTTTTAATCTATCACCTTAAAAAAGTTACCTTCTGGCCAGCCATGATGGCTCACATCTGTAATCTCAGCACTTTGGGAGGCTGAGGCGGGTGGATCACCTGAGGTCAGGGGTTTGGAACCAGCCTGGCCAACATGGCGAAACCCCATCTCTACTAAAAATACAAAATTAGCTGGGCATGGTGGTGCATGCCTGTATTCCTAGCTACTTGGGAGGCTGAGGCAAGAGAATTGCTTGAACCTGGGAGGCAGAGGTTGCAGTGAGCTGAAATCATGCCATTTCGGCTCCAGTCTGGGCAAGAAGAGTGAAACTCCATCTCGAAAAAAAAATTATATCTATCTTCCACTATTCTGAAATTATCTTTTCTTATTTCCATGTAACTGTAGACCTATGGTTGGATCCTAAACAGTGAGTTACAGTTTTGCATTTTTTTAATTTAAGACAGAGTCTCTGTCACCCAGGCTGGAGTGCAGGGTTGCATCTTGGGCCACTGCAGCCTCCACCTCTCAGTTTTGAGCAATTCTCCCACCTGAGCCTCTTGAGTAGCTGGGATTACAGGGACCCCCCACATTTTTTATTTTTAGTAGAGGCGAGTTTCACCATGTTGGCCAGGCTGGTCTCGATCTCCTGACCTCAAGTGATCCTCCCATCTTGGCCTCCCAAAGTGCTGGGATTACAGGCATGAGCCACCGCACCTGGCCTTTTCTGCATTTTTTAAACTTTATGCAGTACATACGTACAATATATAGTATACATTTGACTACAACTATTTTTTTTGCCCCCTAAATGTGTTGATTACGGGTAAATCTAGTTCATTCATTCCCACAGCTGCATTCTCTAAAGTTTGAGGATGTCACAGTGTATCCATTCTTCTATAAATGACTTTTAGTTTCACTCTTTCTTTTTCTTTTTTTAACTTTTATTTTAGGTTCATGGGTATACATGCAGGTTTGTTTTATAGGTAAGCTGTGTGCCATGGGGTTTGGTGTACGGATTGTTTCATCACCCAGATATTATGCTTAGTACCCAATAGTTATTTTGTGTGATCTTTTCCCTCCTCCATTTCTCCACTGCCCAGTGGGTCCCAGTGTCTCTTGTTCCCCTCTTAGTGTTGTGTGTTCTCATTGTTTAGCCCCCACTTGTAAGTGAGGACATGTGGTATTTGGTTTTCTGTTCCTGCATTAATGCATTAAGGATAATGGCCTCCAGCTCCATCCATGTTGCTGAAAGTAACATAATCTTACTCTTTTTTTATGGCTGCATAGTATTCCGTGGTGTGTATGTACAGCATTTTCTTTATCCAGTCTACTGTCGATGGGCATTTAGGTTAATTCTATGTCTTTGCTTTTGTGGGTAGTGCTGCAGTGAACATATATGTGCATGTGTCTTTGTGACAGAACAATTATATTCCTTTATGTATATATCCAATAATGGGATTGCTGGGTCAAATGGTAATTCTGTTTTAAGTTCTTTGAGGAAATCACCACACTGCTTTCCACAAAGGATGAATTAATTTACATTTCCACCAGCAGTGTATAAGCGTTTCCTTTTCTCTGCAAACTTGCCAGCATCTGTTAATATTGACTTCTTAATAATAGCCATTCTGACTGGTATCAGATGGTATCTCATTGTGGTTTTGATTTGCATTTATCTATTGATTAGGGATATTGTTTTTTCTAATCCAAATAATCCTGCTAAGGATTAAAAAAGTAAAAGTCTGTTAATATTTTCTTAGAATATACTTAGAGTAGAATTGCTACATTTTGAAATGTATGCTTTATTGCATTCATGAGATACTCCCACCATTGTCCATATGAATCTCCCCTTCTCCTTATCCTTGTTTACACTTGCTATTGTCAGACTATTTTTTTTTCCAATTTGATGGATGTGAAATAATATCTCATTGTGACTTTATTTTTTTATAAACTGTTTATTGACTTTTAAATTTTATTTTCTGTAACTTGCTTACTCATATATTTTGGTGTTTTCTTTTTTGCTGTCTGAGTTTTATACATTCTATAACTATTCAGGATTCTAACCAGTTATCTATTATAGATGCTTGTGACCTGTCTTCATGTTTTAAAAATGTTGTCTTTTAATAAACAAAGCTTTCATATATAAAGCTTACATATATTGATGGGTCTATTTCTCCAAGCTCTATTTTTCAGTCATACAAATAATCTAAATTACTTTGACTGGATAATAAGTATTAGTAATGGCAGAATAAGTGCTTCGCCTTTCTTACTCCTCTACTGTACAATTATTTTCTTCAATTTTGCTTAATTTTTTATGTGTCATTTAAAAAATTGAATGGACAACCAAGAATCATCAGACATTTTCTGAAAACAAAACAAAACTCCAAAATATAACTTCAGTATGAAAGCAAGAGATGAATATAAACAGAAAAAATAAAGTTTAGTATCCACAAAGTGCTAATATGCATAAAGCAGTATTATTTAATACTAATCCTTACTCATTCACAATATATCCCTAAATTTATCAGTGTTAACAAATCAGCCTTAATGTGACCCATTTATTTACCTAATATGTTTTATTGGGAAACTCAAAATTGTAAACCCCTTTTTTTTTGAGACAGGGTTTTGCTCCATAACCCAGGTTGGAGTGTAATGATCAGATCCTGGCTCACTGAAATTTCTGCCTCCAGGCTCAAGCATTCCTCCCGCCTCAGCCCCCGAGTAGCTGGAACTATAGGCACATGCCACCATGCCCGGCTAATTTTTGTATTTTTAGTAGAGATGAGGTTTTGCCATGTTGCCCAGGCTGGTCTTGAACTCCTGAGCTCAAGAAATCTACCTGCCTCTGCCTCCCAAAGTGCTGGGATTACAAGTGTGTGAGCCACCACACCCAGCCAAAATTGTATACTCTTAAAGAGTTGAGCCTGCCTGTATTCCCTATGAGTTTAATGAATACAATAATATGTTAAAAAATTCTGAGACCCTTAGAAGAAAGGTGATATTTTCCTGTATTCATAATCTCTTGCCAGTCTTAGTAAGAGCGAAGTCTAGAAGTCTCACATTAATTCTGTGAATTAGGAGCCAGTTGCTTGCAAGTGATGCTTGTCCAGATGAGTAAGTAGCATACTGGAAGTATAGTAAGGTTGTGTTGTTGTTGTTATTGTTGTTTATTTGCCAGGTATCACTGTGACTTGGCTGTGTTGTAAAACAGAATATAAATTTTTATTTTTTTTGCTTATATGAATCCTTTTCTGTGATCTTAGTCTTCTCTGTCAGTCTTTTGTAGTAAATATGTATACTATTTTTATAAATAGAATGGGTATTTTTTTAAAGAAAGGGTCTTAACTAGGATTTTTCTGATAATTAGGTTTCATTCTGGAAATTCTTGTAAGTTAAACTTGAATTTTTTTAGATTCATTGTAAGAAAAAGTCAATTTCCCTTATAAAAAGTCATTCATGTATTTTTTACTTTTATGACCTCCAATTAGTCTCCTGCCCCAGAGATAACAGTCTTATTTTTTTCTTCATACTGTACACACACACACACACACACAAACACACACACACACACACACACACACACACACTGGTTCAGTGACCTACAGTAGAAAATAAAATGGTTCTTTGTCTTCCTTCTTCACATCTGGCTCTGATGGGAAGCACCCTATCACTCCCCTCTCCTTGAAAAAGAATTGTTGCTTCTTCCATCAGGCTACAGTGTAGTGCAAGTAACCTGTCATTAGCTTGCTAAAAAACGTTTTGCAACTTAAATTCTGTCTAGGATGATGAGGCAGATAAACGTAGGAAAAATCTCAACAACCCAGGCTTTCCATAATTCTTGCTTGAACACCTGCAGGCTTGGCTTAGGTAACCCATATACATATATCATCCTTCCCTTTGCTGCCCCTCTCCCTGAGTCCAAGTCCTGCATTACAGATCATGCTGACCCTAGAGTTATTTTGAAAACACACCTTACACCTTCATTCATTTGGAAAATCTGTAGCTTTGGGAGTGGAAATACTAACAAGCAGGGGAAAAAAATGGAATAGTTTAGAGAAGTGCTGCTTAAAAGTGTGGTCTGCAGATGGCAGCGTCACCATCACTTGGAAATTTGTTAGAAATGCAGGTTCTCAGGCTCCATTCCAATCCTACTGCTCAGAGGCTGCATTTTAACACATGAGTCTTGAGAAGTTTTGCTTTAAAAATCAGAATCCCAGTCAAGGTTGACCTGCCTCAGAAGTGTCCACTCTTCCTCTAATCTTTAAAAGTAACTGAAGCATAGGGGTGGGTGGGTGTTGACAATATTGTACATAGTCCATGCAATTTGAGGCTGTACCAGTGAGAGATTAATTCTAGTTAATGTAATTAATTGAAACATTCATCTTTAAAGAAACAACCTACTGGGCATAGTAGCTCACGCCTGTAATCATAGCACTTTGGAGGCCAAGCCAGGCAGATGACTTGAGGTCAGGAGTTTGAGACCAGCCTGGCCAACATGGCAAAACCCTGTCTCTACTAAAAATACAAAAATTAGCTGGATGTGGTGGCACGTGCCTGTAATCCCAGCTACTTGGGAAGCTGAGGCAGGAGAATCACTTGAACCTGGGAGGCGGAGGTTGCAGTGAGCTGAGATCACGCCACTGCACTCTAGTCTGGGCAACGGAGTGAGACTCTGTCTTAAAAAAAGAAACAACCGGGAGAATGAAGGGGTTACTGGCTACTGGCTATTTGTATTGTCAGTATAGTTATTAGACTCTGTTGATGCTGATGATTATTAGACTCTGCTGCTGTATTCTGTAAGGACACATTTAGCAAGAGAAGAGAAAGTAATTTTGTGACGTGGTTACTTAGGGAATAGGCTAGGCCTGGATTAGAGGGGACTGTCCGGGAAACATGACATTTACTTAGTAAGAAGAGGAATTAGAGGGTGGGATAAAGGTAGCGTGGGGGTTTTGCTCAGAAATAAGGAGAAAATCTTCCCTTTTCCTGCTTTTATGTTGTGATAATTTGTATGCTTAAGACCCAGTACTATTATTTTAATTTGACTTTCCAAGTCTAACCTGGAAAGTTAATTGCCACTTCGAATATTGTTTCTGGTTACAAACACATAGCAGCCATTTCCTGCATGTAGGGTTCCCTCGGAAGAGTCAGATACTGAAACCAACGTTAGAACGAAGTACAGTAAGCGCATCACAGAAATATTGACTTGAACCTCCACATCTTCCTGTCTCACAGGATTACAACGAGGATTAAATGGAATCTGCAAGAAAGCCCAGAGAAAGCTCTCAATAAATAGCAGCTCCTCCTATCCTCCCTCTCTCTTTTCTCTCCCTCCCTCTCATCCTATCCCAGGCAGTTTGATTCCAGCTTCTGTAGAGGGTAGTAATAATACTAAGAATAGCAGGAGTGGTAGACTTATTTATAAGGTGCAAAGATAAGGAGGAAGTGATTTTGTATAGGAAGTGATATTTGGGATTCCAAGGGAATAGCTTTAAGAATGCATATGCAGAGTTTTGAGAATCATCTTCATTTAAATTATAATAATTTACAATTTACTGAAGACAAGCCAGGCTGAAATTTGTTCTAAACTATTTCTTTGGGAACCCCCAACAACAGCTTTAGGAGTTAAAGCTCATGTCAGCTGGTGCTTCTTGTAATCCCTAGCAGGAGGTTTGGGGTTACCAATTGACATGGCAGCAGACTTGGTACTAGCATGCATTCTAGTCTAGCAAGTCTGAAAACTAAGAAGGTTGGAGTTATTAGAGATCAGAAAAGAAGTTAAAGATCAGAAAATCTTTAACTTAAGGAGTCAGCAAAATTTGAAAGAATATTTTTAAAACACTTCTTTATCACTCTCGTCATAGAACTTCAGTAGCTCCTTCTGCCTAGCTGATTTTCCAGGTATTGCCAGACTGACCCAAAGCCCATTTCTAGCTCACTTTATGTTTTTACCCGTTTTTCTGCCCATTCAGTAATTCTACTGGATATGACTCTTTCTACTCTTTCCAGCTGTCTAAAATCATAATCATCAATTAAGATCTGCTTCAAATCTCACTTCCCTTTCTTCTCTAAACTCTTCTGGAGAATTTCAAACAATTTGAATTCCTGCTTTCCAACCCTCTCACCAACTTCAGTAATATTTTTGCACGTGCTTCCGTATGCATTTCCTATATCTCTTCCCTGTGAATACTTTGGAAGTGCCCTGAGGACTGGGAAACCAATAATTTTTTGTTTTTACAAGTTCATACTTGTTTCTTACAAGTAATAATTTCTTAATGTAAAAGGTAACCCTTGATAGCTAAACTTGGATTATCTGAACCCAGGGACAGAATGGATTTGGATAACATTTTGGAAAGGGAACTATTTGGAGGAAAGTCATTGAAGTGTAAATACTTTCATCGTGGCTTATTTCAAGCCGACAACCTGAGGTCTCAGGATGGGGAAGCCAGCTCCAGCACACTGCTAAAAGGGATCCCCCACTTTCAAACTCTTTATTCAAATCTTAGCAATCAAATATTAATAGATTTGGATAACACTGGTTTCCTCACTGTCAACCTCATGGATGGAGTAGGGAGAGTCATTTATACTTGATTACTGGATTCTGCTAGTATATATGTGTGACAAAGAAAATTCTTAGCCATTAGGTTAATATGGTAGTTTCTAAAAAATATTCTTAACAGCCAGTCTGTTATAGAGCCAATTAAAAGGTTATGGGATTGGATGTGAACATAACTTTGTAGCTGTATATTTGGGCAGCCTGTGAAAGCAATTTCTTTGAAGGACTGTGAATAGCAAATGTTCAATTAATATTGGCTAGGTGAGTGATCAAAGAAATGGGCTAAAGAAAGGGGAATGATTCCATTATATATCCAGTGGAATTGCACGAGGCTAAAGTAATAGAAAACAAGAAATGGTAAAGCTTTATTTTCATTTTCTGTCCTTTTGGATCAGTGGTCAACCAGAATGGCCACATATTTGCCTGACACAGTTAGGAAATGTGAGTTTATTTGAAGTTAATATAAGCACAGGAATTTGTAGAGAAAGTTTACTAATCTTTATCATGGAAAAGCAATAGTTAAGGCATGTTCCCTAACCATTTCCCAGTAGAAAAAGCGATGACTTTACCTCAAGAGCACCCTACAAATCACGATGTAAGCTGGGCCCAAATTGTCCTAGGCACATGGTTATTTTTAAATTCATGATTCTTACTTTGGAGGACTAAGAACACTGAATCCAGCATTATTTTAATTATTTGAGTTTGAATTCCTAATTAAAGCTAACTACTGCTTCACAGATTAATCTAGATAAGAAAGTTAAAGCAATTCTGTTGCCTTTAATAAACACCTCTGAATCTGGAAGAAGACTAGATTAGCCAAAATCTTATTTTATAACTTGAGATTCTAAAAAGCAATAGCAAACCAGCCCCTTAGCATTTCCCAAAATATTCCAATCCATCTGCTTAAAAAATTACTGCCAAATAATTTAATTTGTTAGAAATAAAACACTTTACTCTTAAAGCTATGCTTTGAGTTGTTCATTCTCCATTGAGGTGCATGTAGAACCCTACCTCTCCAGGAGAGCATATTAGGATTATAAGCAAGTAAGGATATTACTGTCTCCTTCTTTAAGCAAATATTCTTACAAGCACAAAGTCTTACCCTACTTGGAGGTTTATCATCCTCTTTCCTAACATGAGCTTAAAAATATTATCATTACACTAACCTTTTGCCTCCCCTGAATTCTTATGGGTTCGAGCATGGCCAATGGGATAATTATAGGCTGAGTTTTTGCCTCTTGTTTGTAAAATCCTGGGAATTATGCTCAAATTTTCCTTTGGATTTTTCCCTTTCTTGCTTATTTGGTAGTTTTATAGTGGAATGAGGAGTGAGTGTTTCAGCTTAGTCACCAAAAACCTGTCATATTTGATATCTTAAAAGGAAACAGGATCTGGTTTAGTTTTGATGGCATCTTCATGATTAGTAAAACAGAACAAAACAAAAATATTGATGATACTTAAGTTATCGTTCTAACTCCCAGCATTACTATTGAACTCTGGGTCTACATGAAATTTTTCCCCCTTCTATGTAACCTATGCAGTTTTTCAGATGGGAATTCTGGGGTATGTTTAAAGGCCCTAAAATGGGAGTTTAGACGAGGCGATAACAGCTGGTAATGAAGTGGCAGCATATGCTTTCTTAGGTGCCATTTTCCTAATGTTTTATGTTGAGAGATCCAAAACCAAATTGGAAGCAGTTGAGATGATAATGGCCCCAAAAGTGGGTAGCAGTTTTAATGTATTCCTCTTCAGAAGTATTGGTTAAATCATTTCCAGAAAAGAAGTAAAAGCTTGAAGATGGTAAGATGGATTTGGAAGTAAAATAAAAGGACCTGACTCTTTATAGGTGGAGGAAGGAGGATGGGAAAGTAGCTCAAAATAGTACTTATTTTCAGTTCCTTTATATGAAGCTTTCAGCACAGTTTGATTTGCATTTTCTGGGTCAAGGTGAAGCCCAGATATTGAATGTTGCTAGTTGGGCTCGGTTGCCCCTATGGATTTTCAGGGAAAGGAAGATCACTGGACAGGCTGCCACTAGGTTGTAGCAGTATAAAGAGTAGAAGGTTTCAGAGTGAGGCAGATTATAACAAAGAACAACGTTAGCTAATAGAATTCAAAGAACAAAGAGATCAGGTAGTTCATTTAATCACCTTGGAAATAGTTTCACTTTATAATATAAAATACAATATTATATAAACAAGTATAAAACAATGATGAAAAAATTACCCTCTTTGCAATTACTACTGTTATAGTCATAATGCAAACGAATGCCAGTCTACATTAGTATTCTCAAAAAGCCCAGCCTTGTAGTTCTGAACTTTGGTTTTTATTAAAATTTCCCCTTTGCAGTTGGAATGTCTGTTTTCTTTTTTTTGCAGGGTAGAGGGTGGTGGTGGGTGGTATGCAGCCTGACTTGCATGACGAATCTGCATTGAATCTGTTTTCAGTCCATTCCCAAACATTCCAGGCACTGAGGCAGCTCTGTTATTTTTTAGAGAACTCATCTCTCACTCAGTAGTAACCCATGCTAACAGTTACAATTGATAATGCAATCACCTGTTACAATAATTACTGCTGCTTTTCTCCTAATCTCATGTGAAAGAGGTAAGACACTCCTTCTGTATATGCCCAACAGGGTTATTGATGCTATCACTAGTGACCATCAGAGAAGAAAGCATTGGGGTATTACATATCCCTATGACTAATGGCCACTTAGTGACTACAGAACTTACAAGTTAAATTTCTACCAAGACTCAGAAGCCCTGGCATAGCACCACTGGGGAGTGGGAGAATTTGCAATTTTTTTCACTGCTGGTGTGAGTGGAGGGCGCTTCCCTTGTGTATTGGAGTCTCCCCGGAGCAGGGGATAATGAATAAGTGAGAGCTTGTTTCTTTCATCGGGCATTTGTGCCCATTTGTTTCATCTCCTTAGGCCACTCTCTTAAAGCCTTTCCCTTGTGTTTTATTTTCTAGTCTTTGTTGTTGAGATGAAAAGTACAGCTGTTTTGGCCTGACTTAGTCTAAGATTACTCAGAATTGTTAAGCATGTTGAAAGATCATTCCATTTTGTTTAACGTCTTTTTTGGGGGGTAGGGGTGGACGCTTGGGAATTGCTTTAGAGATTTACAAGTGTGCAATTTACTAAAAAATTCAAAACCATCTGTTTTGTAAACAAGTGGCCTTAAAGGAAGACCTGCTAATAAAAAAGAGAGCTGTTTTGGTTATGTTTCTGAGAAGGAGAGATTACATTAGGTTTTAAGATTCTGTTCACCTAAGATCTGATTAAAGCATAACTAGAAACTGGCCATCTGGAAAGCAGTATTGATGGATTCAGAAATGTCATTGTTGTCTTGATCATGTAATCATATAATTTGCATTGAAGAAAAATATGGTGGGCTGAGTAGAATTTAAAGTCTGTGAAAAAGTCAGAGTTCCTTAATTTTATTCTTTCTTTGTGCAAGTTTATTGTACATATCATTTTTAATTACTATGTTTTCCCCTTTCCCATTTTTCCCCTTTCTAAATTTACATTATGATAGGCTGCTTTTCAATATGTTTTGAAATATAAATTCAATGATTATATCAAAACTAACAATCCAGGTTTTGTTATAACATTTTACCTTTGTAAAGTTTTTGCCTTTGTTTAATATGATTCAAATTATGTTACAAAGAGGAAAAAAAATCTGTTTCTAGCTATCTGTATGTGTGTGTGTATATATACACTATAAATGTCATATGCTGCTGATCAGAGTATAAAATGGCACAAACACTTTGGAAAACCATTTTCATACACACCATGCCATTCGGCTTTTCCACTCCTAAATATTTACTCAAGAGAAGTGAAATATATATGTGTGTATACGTACATACACACAAACACGCACATATATATATGAGTACAGAAAAGGTCTGGTAGGATGCTGACATACTGATGGACATTTGAGTTTTTTCCAGTTATGAGTTATTACAAATAAAGCTGCTAGTGAACATTTGCACATAAGTGGTATGGTTTGGCTGTGTCCCCACCCAAAATCTCATCTTGAATTGTAATCCCCAGGGTTTCTGTGGTCCCCATGATTCCCATGTGTCAGGCAAGTTACCAGGTGGAGATGGTTGAATCATGGGGGTTTCCCCCGTGCTGCTGTCATGTCGGTGGTTCCCCTGTGCTGTTCTAATAATGGTGAGTAGGTTCTCATGAGATCTGATGGTTTTGTGGGTGTTTGGTGGTTTCTCATGCATTCATTCTCCCTCTGGCTGCCTTATGAAGAAGGTGCCTTGCTTCCCATTCCCCTTCTGCCATGATGGTAAGTTTCCTGAGGCTTCCCCATCCATACTGAACTGTGAGTCAATTAAGCCTCTTTCCTTTATAAATTACCCAATCTTGGGCAGTTCTTGAGAGTAGTGTGAAAATGGACTAATACAATAAATCTTTGTGTGGATACATGTTTTCATTTCTCTTGAGTAAATAATTAGGAGTGGAAAAGCCAAATGGCACGATGTGTGTATGAAATTTTCCAAAGTGTTTGTGCCATTTTATACTCTGATCAGCAGTGTATGACATTTACAGTTGTTCTAGACCCTTGTGAGCATTCAATATGGCTGTCTTAAATTTTAGCCATCCTAATAATGGGTGTGTATTAGTACAGTATTTTATTGTGGCTTTTTTAGTAGTTCCTTGTTCATTGTTTTAATACTAGACTTTGGTTTGTAATGTAATTCTTCTGACATGTTTTTAATCTCTGTTGCCTCTTGCCTGCCTGCCTTCCTTTCTTTCTCCCTTCTTCCCTTTCTTCCTTCCTGTCAGGCTGTACACTTATCCATGTATGCTTTTCTTTTGTTATTACCCATCTTCAACTGAAGTACATTTTATGTATTATAACTGTTTACTCAAGTATTGAATGGGGAGGAGACAAAGAGTGAGTTGGGCCAATATCATCATTAATTCAGGCATTTTATGTCCGAATATTTTCCACCTAATTAATTTGATCCTGTGCTATGGTGTATCTCCATTTAGGAGTCTCTTTGTTGGGTTGGAGATGGTGGCTCACACCTGTAATCCCAGTACTTTGGGAGTCTGAGATAGGAGGATCACTTGAGGCCAGACGTTTGATACCAGCCTGGGCAACATAGTGAGAGCCTATTTCTACAAAAATGTTTTTAAAAAAACAGCCAGGTGTGTGGTGGTGCCTGCTTGTAGCCCCAGCTACTTAGGAGGCTGAGGTGGGAGGATCATTTGAGCCCAGGAGGTTAAGGCTGTAGTGAGTTGGTTATGGCACCACTGCATTGCAGCCTGGGTGACAGAGCAAGACCCTGTCTCAAAAACCAAACCAAAACAAAACAAGACAAAAAAAAATTGAGATTTTTCCCTGCCCTGTGGAGAAAAGCAGAAAATTAGACAGAAATAATATGTTCTCAACTCTTTCAAAGAAAAAGCTAAATGAAAACATTCATAAAAAAAAAGTTTTAGTCTGTTTTGTTTTTGTATCCCTATTCAATTTTGTTCAATTTTTACTTTATTTGAAATTATTCCTCATGATTTGTACATGAGATGGCTTTCTAGTTAGGTTGAATATTGAGACCTTTCTATTTTGAGTTCTTTTTATTTTGGTTGGCCTTAGGAGGAAAGTCAAATAAAAATGCCTCTCTTCTGTTAACTTGAATCAGAAGTCTTACTTCATATTTCTTAGAGTCTTTTAATTATGTCTATTCTCCCCTTCAAACAACTGTTAGTTAGTGGCTCAAATGCATCAAGTCTGACTCCTTGGTTTTCTAGATTTTTAAACCAGCCTCGTTGTCAACTGAAGAATGACAAAGTTCATAAATTTGGAAAGGAGAGCTTTATTTTTCATAAAGCATTGCAGCCTGCATGGTAGCCATTCTGACAGACTGGGAAGCATAGCCTTCCATGGGAGACCATAAACAAACACTTGGAAGGTGAGAAGAATAAGACAGGGATTGATGCTGAAAGAGGTGGAGGAATATACATGTTCAGTAAGCAATAGGAGGAGTCATGCGTATTTAGGAAGGGAGAGACATGTGCATGAGCAGCTGAGTCTCATCCTTCTTCAGGGGACCCATGGTTACATATGGCGGCGTTAGCGTGATCCAGGGTGGAATTTTCGGATCTCTGACTTCAAAAGGTGAACCAGAGGATGCAAAACCCGTCCCTGCACATCCTCCATGGATTGGCCAAAACCACTCTGTGGTCTGTGGTCTCTTATCAGGAAGGAATGTTGGTTGGTTATTTTGTTGAAAACCACAAACAGGAGGGGTGGTTTCAGAAGGTTGATTGATATCAGGGATGGAGCAGGGCTTTCCAAAAGGCTGGTTTGTGCTTAAACCTTAGGGAGGAAATCCTAATGGTGGTTATAGAGGGAGGGGACATAGTGAGAAACGTCTGACCTTCTGTCTCATCGTGGTTGAGAACAGAATTTTCAGGGATTTCTGGGTTCCCCTTGGCTAACGGGGGAGGGGGTCTGTTTAGTAGGTTGGGGGCTTAGGATTTCATCTTGATTTTTCACTGTATTTATACAACCTAATTTTTTAACCACTTTCCAGTACCCTCCTTTATACTCGAATACTCTAATCTGTACTTTTCCCCGCTTTAACTCTTTTCTCCTCATGCTCACTGGAGTTTCTAAGCCCACTTCTGTATTTCTTATAGTCTACATCTCCCATCTCTCTTTAGCTAAGCTTCTCAAGCTTTAAGACTCAGCTCAGTGTTACTGCCTCAAAGACGCCTTCCCTTTCTAATCTGATCTAAAGTGGTCCTCCTTTTCTGGAAATTTCTCCATCACTTATGTGCAGAATTTAACATTTAATTATATGTATATTCTTGTGGTGTTTGTTGTGCTTGTTTGTTTGTTTAGCATTATCTCCCCAGCTGGACTACTCAGAGAACTACTAGAGAACATGGACCAAATCATTCCTTTTTCTTTACATCCTGCAGTACCTAACCTGGTACTGGACATACAATAAATGCTTAATGAACAACTAGTAGTTAATTAGTCAAGTGAATATATGAGTATTAGGCAGTGTGTTTACACTTGTTTTTTTTGACGTGGAGTCTCGCTCTGTCATCAGGCTGGAGTGCAGTGGTGCTATCTTGGCTCACTGCAACTTCTGCCTCCCGAGTTCAAGCAATTCTCCTGCCTCAGACTCCCAAATAGCTGGGACTACAGGCATGTGCCACTATGCCCAGTAAAGTTTTGTGTTTTTAGTAGAGCTGGGGTTTCACCATGTTGGCCAGGATGGTCTTGATCTCTTGACCTCATGAACCGCCCGACTCGGCCTCCCAAAGTGCTGGGATTACTGCATGAGCCGTAGTGACCAGCATACACTTGTCATCTTTATCATCTGGTTGCAGTTTTCCATCTGGAGTTTTTTAGAGCCTAGTATGATTTGCCTTAGTACTAGTAATGCCAAGTCACATATTTTCATCCTCTTGGGTAGAGCTGTGTGTGTGTGTGTGTGTGTGTGTGTGTGTGTGTGAGAGAGAGAGAGAGAGAGAGAGAGAGAGAGAGAGAGAGAGAGAGAAAGAGAGAAAGAAACAGTTAAAAGCCAGAGACTCTCAGCATTATGAGACCTTTCATTTTCAGAGCCTGGATATTTCAGGTGTAGGATATAATAGAATTGGTAGAGGGCACAGGAAAGAGATAGTTCCCAATATTTTATTAATGTATTAATTTATTAATTATTAGAGAAAGGGTTTTGCTCTGTCACTCAGGATGGAGTGTGGTGGTGTGATCATGGCTCATTACAGCCTCAACCTCCTGGGCTCAAATGATCCTCCTGCCTCAGCCTCCTAAGTAGCTGAGACTATAGGCATGTGCTGCCACACCCAGCTAATTTTTAAATTTCTTATAGAGATGGGGTCTCACTATGTTGCTCAGGCTGGTCTTGAACTCCTGGGCTTAAGCAATTCTACCACCTCAGCCTCCCAAAGTGTTGGGATTACAGATGTGAGCCGCTGCAACCAGCCAGTTCCCAGTATTGTAGACTATGGCGACTTTTAAGAATCACAGCTATTATCCCTTTTGATTATTTGTTTAGATCAAATACCATGTTGCTTTATTGATACTTTGGCATATTTGGACATGCTTCCTAAGTATAGAGTGCTTGTGTATTTAATGCTTTTCAGGTTTTGTGGTAGTAGTGGGTGTGAGTATTCTTTGAGGAAAAGACAAATAAAAGCGAAAAAACACGATTTACTTATTTATAAATGAATCACAGACTTAACAAAATTTGTAGAGCTGAGAGATATCTTGGAAATCATATAGTCCCATTCCTTCATTTTTAGGTTTGGGAATATCAAGGACCAGCGTGGTTGACTTACATAAGGTCACAGAAGTAGTAAGGAATAGAACAGTACTGTGAATATGCTGAGATAATCAATTTATATTATTTCCAGATTTTCTGACCCAGTTTGAGGAAAGTATTATTGTATGGGTAGATATTTGAGAAACTCACACATTCTTAAAAAGTAATTTAAAAAAAAAAGGCTTTCAAAAGATCTTTCGTATGCTAAAATATCGAACAACATACTTGGAATATAGTTAAGAGGTGACAGTACCATGTAGTGGGCATGTAGTTTAGAAATCTAGGTCCTAATTCCAGCCCTGGTACTTACAACCTTGGAAAAAGTCACACAGAATGAAGAAAGTCAGTTTGTATTATTCAAAATGAATGGATTAGGTGAGATTCTCTCTGAGGGCCCTTTTAGTTAAAACATTTTGTGTAAAAGTGAAGCAATAGTAAACAATTGAAACTTGGGGTGATCAAAGCTTTATGACTTCAAAGTAGAGATATACAGTAGTGTCTCTCCAAAGCATATCAGCAGCTCAACATTTAGAATTTCGTATCTTGATTTCATACCATATCTACTCTTTAGGCACTATTGATGCTTTCTTAGGCTTAATTTCTCTTTCTTAGGCTTAATTTGGATGCTCTTTTTTTGGTTGGAGCTTGGTACAGAAATATGAGTACCAGGAATAGATATATAGGAAGCAATAAACCTATTATTTGATAATCTTGGCTCTTCCGAATGATTAGTTCACACGTGGTAGATGCGTTGGTGTATTAAAGAATGAAGAAAACCCAAGGATGCTTAAATTTATAGCCTCTTTTACTGAAAGGTACTATAACTGCTCTGTTGGCTACTTTTGTTGAATTGGTATGTTTTGCCTGATAAATTTTCCTTATTTGACATTCTGGAAATTCTGTAAAAAAGTAAATCCAGAGTTGATTAGCCAGCCTTACTCCAATTCAAGGAAAGTGTCCCATAAGAGCAGTAAACAGGAAGACAATCTGGACACTGCTGATTGCAGTGATCTCCAGGTAATCAATCTGTCACTAGCCTAAGCTCAGAGTGTATTTGCAGTGAAGCTTTCTCCACCTTTCTTCAGAGGATGCATGGTCAGTTTCAAGGAGCCATTTGCAATCCATATATAGAAAGTGCTTTTGGAAGATTGTGTAGCAAGGGCAATGTGAAGCCAGTAGTGTGGCAATACTTTCCTTGCTGGGACAAGATAAATTACTGATAGGAGATAATGTATATGAGGCTCATCATAGCTTAGAGTCTGGCTCATTTATAAATGGTCAGTTAACATGTTCTTATTCTGCTTTACAGTTTTGCCTTTAGACTTACAACTCAAGCAATCATGTATTTGGTTAAGGCTTGGGAAATCTTCCAGAATATTTGAGTTTTGATCTAGTATCCTTTCTTCTGTTGTTTAACTTAAAGAAAAGCTTAAATGTTTTGTGACTTCAGTATTCCTTATTTTGGGGCAGCATGATTTGTATTAAAGACTTTTATATCTAGAAATAATTTATGCTCCTTCTCAGGGTGTGGGAGTATAGGGGTATGAATTGTGAAAAACTGAGTCTCCTTTCTGAAATTTATGTGCTGTTTTAGGTTGAAAACACAAGAAATCAAGAATGCTAGATGAAAATGTTATCTTTTAAAGTTAAAGGACTCAATATTTTTTATTGCAAATGGTGTTCTAAATTTTTTCTGTTATTTATATCATATATTTATTTAACAAAGTAATTGATTTGGGGTATTGGATAAACTGCCTTATTGTCTTTTTAATTTCTTTTGCCTTGCGAATTAATTTGAATAAAATAATTTTTTATTTCATCCTTTGTATTTAAGAATTACTATGGTCTTTATTAAAAGTGTGTGTTCAATTTAGTTAAAAAAGATTGTTTTAACATAAAATATTTAGTACTTTTTTTCCCAAAAGAGAATGTCACAATCTAGAAGCAATCCAAAACTTGTATTTATATTTATAAGAAAACTATATAGAAAAAGTTGTCTAAATTACAACATTTTGTAATTTTTTGTTTGAAATATTTTAAAAATGCTTTTGCTATCATAAAGTTGTAAATGAGATAAGGTTATTTATGACCACTATTATCACTCCCCTTTGTTTTAGAAGTTCTAAACAATGTGGTTATCTCAGAAAAATAAATCAGGAAGATATAGAAATTACTATTATTTATAAATGATATGATTGACTACTTTAAAAAAAAGTTAATAAAAATTAAGTAAAAGGGTCTGTGTTCAATCCCAGAAAAACCCAGATGAATACAGATTAAGCCAAAACATGAGATTTGCTTTTACCTTTCAAGTGGACAATATCTCATATAATAAGTATGTATTTATTAAGTGTTTATTATGTGTCCAGTATTGTATTAACTCATTTAATTATAATAATAACCCTTTCAGGTATATACAGTGATACAATATCCATTTAACAGAAATCTGCAGAAAAGTTGAGTAGCCTTCCAGAGGTCATAGAGCTAGTCCATGGCAGAAATGAGATTTGAACCCAGCTGTAGAATTCTAGTTCAAGTTCTGCTTCTATTTCTAGTTCTAGTTCTACTTCTAGTTTAGTTCTAATACTTTTATCCATTGAACTGCCTCCAAAGATGGATAACGTTCAGTGTTGGTGAAGGTATTTGGAAGAAAATAGCTAACTTTTCTGCACTGCAGATAAGGGAATGCTTATCATGCCTCCTTTTCAAAAGGCATTCTGATAACACTCATCAATCACTTAGGATACAGCAGTTTTAATTCTAAGAGATAATCTGGCAAGTGTACAATAATGACTGTGAGGGTGTGTTTACAGCATGGTTTACAACACTAATCTAAATGACCATCTTGAGGGAATTGTGAAACTAAATTATGATATACATCATACAGTGGAATGTTAAATAGCCATTAAAAAGGATGATGCAGTTTCATGTTTATTAATATGAATGCCCACTTCACATTTTGTGTAAAAACAAAGCAAACTACAAAAGAGTTTTGCTCTAGTATCATCCTATCTTATCTATACATCAAAGTGGTTATACGTGTATTTGTAGAACAAAATGCTGTGTGGCTGTCATCTGCAGTTGCTGGCCTTACAGATGATATTTATTTTCTTATTTATATTTCTTCAGGTTTTTTGAAGTTTTACAGTGGGCACGTGTTATTTTTATAATTGGTGGTGGGGAGGAACCCATATACCGGCGCAGTGGCTCATGTCTGTAATCCTAGCACTTTAGGGGCCGAGGCAGGTGGATCACTTGAGGTCATGAGTTCAAGACCAGCCTGGCCAATATGGTGAAACCCTATCTCTACTAAAAATACAAAAATTAGCTGGAAATTACTGGAAACCAAGAGGCAGAGGTTGCAGTGAGCCAAGATCACACAACTGCACTCCAGCCTGGGCAACAGAGCAAGTCTCTGTCTCAAAAACAAACAAACAAAACCCATAGAAGTATTTCTTTTTTCTGTTCCCCCAACCGTTATTATTTCGTGGTAAAATTAGGCTGACAATTTCAGTTTGTTTTTTTGCCATCTTAATGTGAGGCAGTCTTATATGGAGCTTTTCATGAAGCTCCACGTCACAATTTTGTTTTTGAAGTTTCAACTTTGAAGGCTATATTGATTCTCTACCCCGAAAATGCTCCAGAAATGTAGGTGTGTTGTCATTAGGTGGGGCTAGTGAGCTTTGGATGTCCTAAACTGCAGTTCCCACCCTAGTTTGCCTGAGCTTCCTGATTCAAACATGACTTTTAGGTAATATAATTTATAAGAAAATAGAACTCTGTAAAAGTAACTAAATATAAGCTATCACTGAAGGTTAAAGCAGATGATATTTTAAGCTACATTTAAAGTCAACAAATGTCATTATTAATCAGGAATCTTTTGTCAGACAGAATTTTTCTCTAAGATGATCTGTATGGATCCTGATTACAATACTCTTCTTCCTAAGTCTTAGGAAGAGCTTCGAAAAGCTTGTGCTCCACAGCATACTCCACCCTAGGTTTGGTCTTAGAGCTGGTGTTAAAGTGCTTTGAGACAGTTCATTTTCTACTCAGACTTTTAGTTCACATGCTTAAAACAAATTTGTTTGGCTGCGTTCTTTCGAAGTCTTCTTTAGAAGTAGTTGTCTGACACATTTTAGCATCACCCCAGTCCAAGACCCTAAACTGCATATGATGTAAAAAAAGAGTCACTACTGATTTATTGCAGAGAACCCAAACTCTTGGTGTTAGAGATCGTAAAATTCTGTGTCCCTAAAGAGGAACGTAGTCTACCCCTTCTTTCTTACGTGAATGGATTAATTTGCTTACATGGCCCCTGTAGGCAGAACAAATACAAAGGTCTTGCTGAGTTGCCTAAACATATCCTTTACAATGGAACTTCTATAAGAAGAATTTGCTTTTTATAGCAAATTCTACAGAAAATAAGCTTTTTAAAAAAATTTTTGTTGGAGGCCATAATTTCATCAAAGAGCCTCACTGGTTCTTATGGATGGGGTTTGGTCTCATTTTTTTGTATTTCCAGCCCTGGCATTGATTTGCTCAAATTAGTGGATTGTCTTATTGAGTAGACTCCCATTGATAAGCCCTACTCTGGAAATATACCAGGCTACGTTTATTGGGCCCATGCTTTTTTCTTTAGGGCTTTGGGGTCAGTCACTCATTTGATCATGCATAGAAAAATCCTAGAATTGTTTTTCTGAGGAAGATTTTGCCCAGAAATGATCCCTCTACCACCCTCCATGCAGGAGAGGAGTAGTCTTTTTGGCAGGCACAGGTGCAGTTTTCTTCATTTTCTTAAAGGATGAAACCCTTCCAAAGTGGCTTTGCACTGAATCACATGTCAGATGTTCAAAGTTAGATTTATATTAGTGGATATTACCTTGAACTTTCTCCTGCCAGTTCTTATAAGAAACTCATTATAAAGAATTGCTTGAAAAATAGGAAACCCTGACATTGCTTTAAGAGTTAAAATTTAAGTCTAAATTTTACCCTTGGATTAAGTTTGGAGTATAGTTGTTTATTTGGCACCATTCTAGTGAGTCACATTTGTTAATTTATTAAAATAGCCACATTAAAAACAGGTGAAATTAATTTTAATAGTATATTTCATTGAACTCAGTATATCTAAAACCCTACCATTTGTAATCTTGTAAAAACTTGTGACCAATACAAATCTTATTGATGAGATATTTTACTTTTTTTGTGCCAATTATTTAAAATCTGGTGTGCATTTTATACTTGCAGCATCTCAGTTTAGACTAGCCACATTTCAAATGATCAATAGCCACATGTAGCTAGGAGCTCCTGTAATGGACAACACAGTGCTAGACCATTACTGAGCTCTGCATGCTTGTTCCTAAATTGGGCCTACTGGTATTAGGCCAATGAGATGCCATAAAAATGTTACTACAACACTAGTATTTCATGTAGATAGAAGAATGGAGACTAATACTTCATACAGCATGAAGACCAATTGGAGAAAGTTCTCTGTTCTCATCACCAGGAAGTCATTTCTTTCATATGTATGCATGTGTGTATTAAGACGATGTCTTGCTCTTTTGCTCAAGCTGGAGTGCAGTGGTGTGATCTGGGCTCACTGCAACCTCCACCTACTGGGTTCAAGGGATCCTCCTGCCTCAGCCTCCCAAGTACCTGAGATTACAAGCATGTGCCACCGCTCCTGGCTAATTTTTGTATTTTTAGTAGAGATGGGGTTTCACCATGTTGGCTAGGCTGGTCTCAAACTCTTGACCTCAGTGATCCTCCTGCATTGGCCTCCCAAGTGCTGGGATTACAGCATGAGCCACTGCACCCAGCCACTAGGAAATCATTTCTGTTTATCTTACGGATGGGGAATGGGCCTGTGATTCTTTTAACTCTTTAGATGTTAGAAAGCTCAGAGATAAATTAATGGCCTGTTTCTAGACTCTGAGCAGAAGAGAAAAGCATAAGTTCTGGGTATAAACTTTACCCTATATTTTTTACGTTTGCTTTCCTTTTTGACAACTTTCAGCTTGTTGAATGTAATACTACAATGTTTCATGCATTTTAATTAATAAGTAAAATATGTAACTTCAATTTTCACAGTGTTTAAATAATTATGTCTGTCCAAATTTTATGGGAAATAAAATTTTTAAATTTTTAGAAAGACAAATCTCTCAGCTGACTTTTGGTTCTTTTTAAATTTGTTTAACAAATTTGGATATACTTGGAGAGATAGTATCAGTTATTTGGTCTAACTTGGGACTACATATAGATAATACCTGGTGATATCTTATGTCAGCAGTTCTTAAATTTCAGCATTCATTAGCATCAAGTGGGGAACATGTTAAAAATCTGATATTTGGGCCAGGCGCAGTGGCTCACATCTGCAATCCTAGCACTTTGGGAGGCCGAGGTGGGTGGATCACTGGAGGTCAGGAGTTTGCGACCAGCCTGGCCAACATGGTGAAAATACTAAAAATACAAAAATTAGCCAGGTGTTGTGATGCACCCCTGTAATCCCAGCTACTTGAGAGGTTGAGGCAGGAGAATCACTTGGACCCGAGATCACATGCCACGTGCTCATGCCTGTAATACTAACATTTTGGGAGACCGAAGTGGGTGGATCACCTGAGGTCAGGAGTTCCAGATCAGCCTAACCAACATGGTGAAACCCTGTCTTTACTAAATAAAAAAATTACCCAGGTATGGTGGCATATGCGTGTAATCCCAGCTACTTGGGAGGCTGAGGCAGGAGAATCGCTTGAACCTGGAAGGCGGAGGTTGCAGTGAGCCGAGATTGCACCATTGCACTCCAGCCTGGGCAACAAGAGCAAAACTTCCTCTCAAAAAAAGAAGAAAAAAATCTGATATTTGGGCTGCATGTCACAGGTGGGTTATGATCAGTAGATTTGGAGTCTAGACAATGGTGGTTGAATATGCTCTCTACTGTTATATTCCTAGTAGCCGCCTCTTCCATCTTTCTTCTTCCTCTCTTTTCCAGAAAAAATGTTATAACCCCACAGTCCTTATCTTTCTTTCTCTGCCTCTCTCTGGCTAAGCACCATGTTTTTGTTGGCCAACTCAGATTCTTTCCTCCCTGCTTCATCTATTATCTAGGTTTTGTGTACTAAACAGTAGGATGTATCCATTGTATTACTGAGGTTCTTCACATCTGTGACAGAAACTCAACCCAAACTCTGCAACACAAAAAGAGAAAAGTTTTGGAAGAGCACAGGGATGGGCTTTGCCTTAGGCATACTGGGTTAAGGCTGGAAGAATGCCCATAGCCTTCTCTCTGGTTTTCAGCATGGCAAACCACCAAGGCCCTCATACTTATAGAAGGTGGGGGGAGGGACAACTGTAGGCAGAGAAAATGCATATAAGAAGAGACAAGGAGTGCTAATACTTATGATTCCAAGTCTCTTCTTTTTCCCTGTTTCCCATGCATTATGACAGAAGGAATCACCATTGCAAAGGGTGAGTTCTTGTCTTATCTTTCTATAAATTAAAAAAAAAATGGATTAATGAGGTAATGGGTGTGTAGTGTTTGAAAAGTTTTTCACAATTACCACCAGTTAAAACTGGTTTGCATTTTAATTTGTTTGAAATTATCAACGCCATGGTATCTTTCACATCTTAATAGAGCAGCATTCTTAACAAAAATAATTTATTTATAAACTCAATGAATTTCTTTGAATAGATTTTAATCTATTTATGAAAATGCAGCTTCCTTTATTTTATTGAATTTGGGAGCAGGAATCCAATTTCTATAAATATAATGAGTTAATTTGACCCACTGAAACAAACGAATCTTTTAGCATCTGTAGAAAGAAATTGGCAATTTTACTTATAGTCATATAGTACTATCATTTTGTAAGGATTATCTAATTATGTAGTCCATAGAAATCATTCCATCAGACTTCAAGCTTTACTTCATTTATACTTTCTAATTTGTTCCATTTTTAGTGAATAGTTACAGTGTTTCTGCTCCTGCACTAGATGCGTTGCTAAACTAGTGAGATAGGACAGAGGTGAGAAGACCATAGACCATACAACTCATAGTTCTGAGGTCAGCTGGAGAGCTGTAGCGTGTCCCAAGGATTAATTCTGTGCATCAAAGTGCTGGGGTGGGAGGGAGCTGGTACTGTAGCCCAGCAAAATTCCCAGACTTGGCACCACAGTTTCTTCCTTTTTCCCCATATCCTTAGGCTAAGAGACCACCAGCGTCTTCCTTTTTAACACATAACCAGGTGCCATGGACTCTCACTCCAACATTGATGTAGGAGGCAGAACTTCACATCTCAACTTACTGTAGGATTCCTGTGTAGAAACATTCATGTGCTTGATTTACTTTGACTCAAGGAGCCATCCAAACACTTATTATTTTTTTCCCAAAAATAGATAGGTGAGAGAGGAAGGACAAAAAGGATGTGATTTTTATTGAGCTCCTACTCTGGAAGGGCTCCCACCAGCAGAGCCACTCCTTCGGGTCTCTTTATTATGCCTGCACATCAACGAGTTGGCAGGGTCCATGGAGACTGCTTTGAGAAAGGGAAATTGCTATTCTCAACAACATGATGGGCTTCTAAAGTTGACTTAAATCTGTGGCTTACAACAAATGAATAAATAATTGCTTTCTGTATCTGCAGCTAACAGTAGGTGAACCAAAAGTGAGAGTGAGAAAGGGTGGAGACACAGCAGAGCCAATCAGGCATTCTGCTTTGGCAGTGGGAGGCTGCTTGGTTCCTGTTTATGGCACTGACTTTAAAGCTTGTAAACAGTTGATTACATCTTTCTCCCCAAATTTTGTAGGTAAACCTGGGTACCACATGACATAGCTTTCATAACCCAGTTGTAACCCAGAAGCCACAAGGAAGTGTAGCATATTGGATTAAAATCAGACTTTATAAAGACCTCAGAGTAGGTCTCAGCTGTGTCACCCACTAACTTGGTGTCCTCGTCTGGAAGTAAAGTCTGGGATTAAGAGTTGTATAATAACGTGGGAGTGAGGAATGAGAGCAGAGGATAGACAGGAGTTACCAGGAAGGCAGGCCTCTTAAAGTGAATCCGTTTACATTGATTGGGAAGCGAAATTTCAGAGTAAATAGGGAGACAAAGGGATTGATCTTGACAAAAGTTCAAATGATGAGAATCAGTTTATTTTATCTTAAACCAAAATTTGGGTTATTATCATAAATGTGGCCTAATTATTAGAAGGAACAAAGAACAAATGAAGTGTTGAAACTTTTAGAGAGTTGGGGTAATTCACTTTTTCAAGAAAATTGTATGATAGTACAGTATAATATTTGACTCCCTCACCGCAATCATAAAGAAAGTCATATTGCAAAAACTGTTTCAAGCCTCCTTTCCCCTGGCTTCTCTCTCATCCTAATTATCCTTAACTTTTTTCTCATTTGGTTATCAATTGTTCTAACTTTGCCAGATCCTTATTAGTTAGTGGTTTTGCATGTGACTTTAAAATCACTTTGACTTTTAAGAATTCCTGAATCTTTTACAAGCTCATGTAATTTCACTTTGCAGTCAGTTTATTGTTGGAACATCTAATATTCAGTGAGAGAATAGCAGAAATGGGGTTGAATGCGGACTAATTTTACGTCTTCATTTCATTGTTTTGTGATATTTTTTGCTTTCATTGTCAGTTCCTTAATAGAGTGGAGCTGGGCCATAAACACTTAGGTAAAAAGAATCTCTTCTTTGTCAAAAAAAATTTTGGAAAATACGGTGTTCTGTAGGTAGTGCTTTTGGAAAAGCTTCCAAGCATTTTTTTTAATCCCAATATTTGAATTAATTAAGTTGGCATCAACAACCTGGATCATGACACTGAAGAGAACTGTTTTCTTATTCACATGTTGCATATTCATTTAGTGTTTTGGTTCTTCCAGATGAGTCTTTGCCCTCATTGGGGATCTCATAAATTGAGTAATTTATTATTATTATTTTAAATTCATTCTTTTTCTAGTCTTAAGACTGTAAGTTCCTTCAGAATGGAGTTTGTTCTGTTTGTTTGCTCTAGTGCTAGAACAGTACCTCACACTTAGTAGGCATTGGATAACTATTATTTGTATGAAAAACCAGACAGGTTTGACACTCTGTGTTTGTTACTTACATGTGCCTTTTCTTCCTAATGTGGTTATTCCTTTTTGTTTGATTCTGTCCCTTCTTGCATTTTTCAGCTTTGATGTACCTTTTGTTGATTTCTGTAATAATGGTAAGCATCAGTTGGTAACCTCAGACTTTGAAATTTAACCTGTGTGTTTGCAACATCTGCTCACAACCATTGCATTCTGCCAGTGAAATAACTTCAATTAAAAATCTTACCATGGTGCCAAATAATTTGTAAAATTAAAGATAATAATTGATTAATTAAGTGAAACATTGTTCCAGGTGCTCTATCAAGAAAACCATGTAGGTCCAGCTGCCGACTTAGAGGTGACATCTGTCTGTCTGTTCTGACTCCTCATGAAGTATACATTCTAGGGGGAAGAGACGCAATAAACAAGTGAATAAGTCATACTATATATTAGAATATGAAAAGTGCTGCAGGAGAAAAATAAAATAGGAAAAGGGAGTAGGTAGTGTTGGAGTGGTTGAAATTTGTCATGGGTTGGTCAGGGAAGGTCCCATTGAGAGGCTGCCATTTGGTAAAAACATGAAAGAAATAACAGAGTGAGCCATGTGCATATTCAAGAGGAGAGCAGGCGGAATAGCATATGCAAAGGCCCTATGGTAGAGAGTGGCCGGAACATTCTAGGAGCAGCAGTGGGACTGGAGTGGTATGAACATGGAAAGTAGTAGCAGAAGATGAGATCAGAGAGGACTAGCGGCCACATCATGTGGGGCTTTCTAGACCACCGTAACGGTTTTGGCTTTTTTTCTGCGTGAGATAGGGGTTATTGGAGGATTTTTGGTAGAGAACCAAAATGATCCGACTAACATTTGAACAGGGTCACTCTGTCATATTGAGAATATACAAGAAGAAATCAAGAATGGAAGTAGGGAAGGAAGCTATTAATTTAGAGGAGAGACGATAGTGGCTTGGATAGAGTAAAGGCAGTGAAAGCTAACTCCTATCTATCTTTTACTTTTCAGTTGTATTGCATGGCCTGGAATGCATATCATATTTTTTAATTGTATTCTAGTATGGCCTAGAATGCACACTGTATTTCATGGCCCCTTCATATCTTTCAACATCCAGCTCAATTTTCTCATTAGACTTTTCTTTAGCCCCTGCTCATCATGCCCCGTAAGGAGCTCTCTTACTGCCTTTTGCACTTACACATTATATAGTACAGAAGGCAACTGCTTTCTATGTCTTTCATGTAGCTTGACTTTTATTTTTTTCTATGCTGTAGCAAGAGCCTTATTTTATACTTTTTAGCACATAGTAGGCACTTTACTTGAAAAATCCTTTTTAGTTGGCTAATGTGGCTAATTCTAGTGACACACAATTTACCTGTATAAGAAACCTGCACATGTACCCCTGAACCTAACATAAAGTTAAAAAAAAGCCAGTAGTGCTAATTACACAAGTGAAGGGAGATGCTGTTAACACCGGTATTTTTCTGTGATGGATCTATCTTTAAAACTCAAAAATAAACTCCAAGTTTGTGGGGGGAAGATTTATTCATACTATTTATTTTGTCCTTTTTCATTGTCATTTTCTCACTGGTGGCATTTGAAAAAGAAACACTATTTGTGTAAGAGAAACAGTAATTTGTCTTTAAAAAGCTTATAGTCTGGCAAGAGAAGACGTGAATCTTCATAATTAGAATATTGAGGCGTTGTGAAATATAAGCGATAAGCATAATATAAAAAAGGCAAGTGGAATTCACTAGTAGAAATGTTGCCTTCTGGCTGGGTGGTCTCTAAAAAGAGAGTGGTCTCTAGGTCTTGAAGGTGGAGTAGGCGGGAAGAATTGCATGGGCACTGCTGGACTTGCTAAGCATTTGCAGGGGTAACAGAATAGATAAATTTGCATGGAGAAAGTTTGCATGGAACTTTGGGTTTATTCAGGGAATTATAAAGAAATCCAGGGAAAAAATCCACCCTCTGCTCTCTTCCCTGACCCCCAGAGCTACCACTGAAGTCTGTGCCTTCCTTGTCACTCAACTGGACTACGCAACAATTTGCCAACTTCAGATCTCAGCCTAATCAGCTTTAATGTCACTACTTGTGAGAGGTCTTCCCTATTTACCCTCACCAAACTTCCCTGTTCCTTTGTTCGCTTTCTTCATGGCTTTTTAATTATGTCATTTACTTGATTGGAAGGGTTGACATTGAAAAAGTGCTGTAGGGAGAGAGTGGATAGATTGACGGGGGAAAATACAAGGACCAGAGAGATCTTTTAAGAAGTAATGATCTGAGTATGAAATGATGTGAACTTGGCTTAGTGCTGTTGTGGCACTGGGAATGAAAGAGAGAAGGATTAAGGTTTGAAAAAATGTACTCTATGGAGTATAGACTGCATGATAGAATTGCTAGAATTTATAGTTATGACCTCTGGTGTTTTATGGAATAAACAATTGTATTTAAATACAGTTGGTCTTCTTTTCTGGAAGCTTTTACTAATTAGTAATTAGGAGCTTAAGTTTGTGATTTGCTTTGCAAGGAGGACTTTCCCACCTAATGTGCTTCAACCACCACAAAGTAATGTGGAATTCTTAAATATTTGAATTTCACTTACCAATAGTTTACCAACTTTAGCTACAGGGAATGTTTTGAGAGGTATTCCACGCAAAAGAAAAAAGATACCTTCCCCTTAAGGTTGCATAGGAGTAAAAGTTTTGTATCTTTCAAAAGGAATGAACGTTAGAGGAAATGATTCCATTTCTCCCACGTTAATCATCAATAATTGCTTTTGTTTCTGTTTTTGTGACAAGATCTCACCCTGTCACCCAGGCTGCAGGGTAGTGGCGTCATCTCAGCTCACTGCCACTACCAACTCTCAGGCTCAAGCAATACTCCTTCCTCAGCCTCCTAAGCAGTTGGGACTATGGGTGCACACCACCATGCCCAGCTAATTTTTGTATTTTTTGTAGAGACAGGATTTTTCCATGTTGCCTCTGCTGGTCTCAAACTTCCGAACTCAGGCAATCTGTCCGCCTCAGCCTCCCAAAGTGCTGGGATTACAGGCATGAGCCACAGTGTCTGGCTGGTATTTGTTAATAGAAGAGCAAACCACCAAAAGTGGTTGATATAAAAGCAAAGAGTTTTTCCTGTGTTCTTTTCTGACACTTGGACAGACTATGACTTCATGTATGTGAACTGAAAAATAGGTTGGAATTTTTAAAGGGTAGTGAAAAAATACGAAGTTTTGGTTTTCATTTTCCTAATCTGGCATGGCATGAAATGAAGTTTTGCTCTTCTCAACTGACTAGCATTTTTAAAGTATAGGTTAATGTTTTAAAAAACTGATACCTCTGCCAATAAATATAATTTCAGTGGGGGCTCATCACATTCTAACCTGTATTGAGATAAATGAGTAAGAGATGTTGCCCTCATTCTTCCCATATTTGCTATTCTATATTCTTCCCTCGTTATATATTAACAGTCTGTGATATTGGCACTGGTATTTTGTTAGTATTTTTTCTTTTATTTTTATCAAGCATTCATTTTTTATTCACCTAGTAACAGCAAACCTTTGTTTTCACTAATTTAATTCTTTTTGAGGAATCACTTCTCCCCAGCTGCCTTCAGTTTTGGTAGAATTGCCCATCCAGATGCCGTCCCCTCTTCTCTGTAGGTCCATAGGATTCTGTCTCCCACCAGTCAGTCCTCATGGCGGATGTTTAGGTGGATTGATCCTGGTGGCTACTGTTACCCAAGAGTTTCTTTGGCTCATTCTTTTTCCTTATTTTCATTCTGTGGACTACCCAGTATCTTTCTAGTAAATTTCCTTTCTGTTTCAGTTTATCAGAGGGGGCTTCTGTTCCTTGCAACTAAGGAGCTCTCAGAGATAACTATTTATTGTAATAAATAAATAGTAGGAACCATCCTTTCATATCAGAGATCTATTTTAAATAACATTATTATATATCTTATTTGTAGAAAAATTCAAAAATTGAGTATTGAGAGGTAAAAACAATAGTAATCCCACTATGTGTAACTATTAAAAAAGTGTATTTTTTTCTATGTGTGTTATTAACACAGTTTAATTATGTTGATTATGTAACAGTATTTGATAATACTTAACCTTATAGCATGAACAAATTCCCATGTCAAATCTTAAAAATATGTTTTTAATGGCCTCATAATAGTCTATAAAGTAGATATGCCACAATGTAAATACTTCCCCATTGTTAGATGTTTGTTTTGTTTTTAATTTGTTGTCTATTTTGAATAATGTTGTGGTGAGCATCTTTTAATAATTCTTTAGTGACACCTCTCCTTCTTTTCTTAGGGTAGAGCCCTGGAAATGAATCACTGGGCCTAAGGGTGTGAGCATACCTAAGGCCCAAGAAACCTTTATAAAACTAAACTCTCAGCAACAAAGGAGTTTTCTATCTCACTTGAGTACTGTTGTTTTTCAAAGGTGACATTTTAGTGGACAAAAATTATATCTCCTTTTTAAAAATGTGTTTTTTGATATATACTTATTGATTTAAATTGTAAAATATCTACTCATACCTGCAAAGAAGGTTTTAATTAAGTAATTGAATTTAAAATCTCGCTAAGCTTAAATAACTAAACCCATCGATGATAGACTGGACAAGGGAAATGTGGCACATATACACCATGGAATACTATGCAGCCATAAAAAATGTTGAGTTTGTGTCCTTTGTAGGGACATGGATGAATCTGGAAACCATCATTCTCAGCAAACTGACACAAGGACAGATAATCAAACACTGCATGTTCTCTACCCATAGGTGGGTGTTGAACAATGAGAACACAGGGACACAGGGAGGGGAGCATCACACACTGGGGTCTATTGTGGGGGCGGGGAAGGGAGGGACAGTGGTGGTGGGAGGTTGGGGAGGGATAACATGGGGAGAAATGCCAGATGTAGGTGACAGGGGGATGGAGGCAGCAAACCACATTGCCATGTGTGTACTTATGCAACAATACTGCATGATCTGCACATGTACCCCAGAACCTAAAGTACAATAAAAAAGAAGAGCTAAAAAGAGTTAAATATGAATGATTTTTTAATCTAGTTGTGTATTTAGTGATTTAAAGCTAAACCAACATCTTGAAAGCACTGATGACCTCAGTCTTTAAAATTAACAATTTTTTTTGTGGAACTTAAAATTATTTATATTTGTGTACATCCCTTTTCCAAATTTACAGGTGAGCAATTTTTATGTTGTGGATTATAACGTATTCTTTAGTTAAATTGTGGGGACAACAGGATTTTCCTAAAGGGCAGCAGCCTGGAGGATAAATTCCATTTTCTGATACTTTTGCACCTGAAAACAGGAAGTGAGGGGCAGTTACCCCAGGTTCTCTGTTGTGTTCTCATTTCCTAGCAGGTTGTGTAGAAGGTTTTTCTGGTTTTCTGGTTTTTCTGGTTTTCCTAATCATTTTATTAGCATACTTTTGCTGAGTAAGCTAAGCATCAAGATATTATCTATGACAAACACTGAGTTTATCTGAATGTTCATTTATACTGAGTGGTTCTGTAAATGCTCTCTCTTACTACACATGGGGGAAGTCCACTGGGGAGGGAGCTTTCGTGGAAGATTTGGTGATGGCTTTGTTCATCTCAGATGCCAACTGGCCTTGCTGGGGATGGGTTACTGCTTTCTTTTCCTAGAGTTCTCACATCTCTACTTATTGCAGGCCGATTATGTCTTGACTATAAATGTAGTTTTCCCGTCTTGACTTTCCTTATTTAAATCATTAAAAAAAATCACTTGGAGTTTGAAGCATAGTATAGTTGAACAGATATGTGTGTGTGTGTGTGTGTGTGTGTGTGTGTGTATGTGTGTGTTGTAGTGTTTTTTGGAAATTGAAGGATTAAACAAGTTTGTTTTTTTATTATTATTGGTTTTATTTATCAATGCCAACTATAAGAAGTTAGAATCCTAGGATGCATTTCTTAAATTCTATTAAAATCCTCTGACAATGTTTTCCAGTACCTGCCCTTAGATGAGGTTTAGAAAATTGATATTCACCTCCAGATTCACCTCCATTTAAATAAAATATTCACCTCCATTTAAATAAAAAATACTTGCTTAATGTATTTGTCATCTGCTACAGTCTGTAACTTCTGAACAAAGTCTGCTGGTTTTGGAACTGAAGTTGTATACTATTGCATTTTGTGATTTGCTTAGTAATTAAATCTCTCGACCTCTGGAAGAGAAGTGATTTTGTTTTCAGTTGTTTAGAGCAGATGTGTTTTATCTGGGAGAGCAGCAGAATGCAGACCTAATCGTAATTAGAAGAAGGAGGGTTTTTTGTTTGTTTATTTGTTTTTTAAGGAGTGCTACATAATGTTAAATTGTGTCCACTGGGAAAGGGACATATAGCTGCAGCACGGACTCACCCTGGGAGGGATGGGTTATCTAAGGAGCTTTAAAGGACCAGCTTTCTGTTTAGTATGTATGGTGAATATTAACCTGTTTCCCATACCGTTGGCTTTATTTTCTAAAGCTCTTTAAAAGAACGTGGATAATTTTCTGAAGAAAATGTCTTTTTTATTGCAGAAGGCGTAGATGTGAAGCCAAGAAGCAAATTGAGAGTTCTTAGGTTTCAGTATTAGAAAATGTGCAGCAGCCATTCCCTGTTATTAACACTGATTTTCCCATATGAGAATATTGCATTGAATAAGGTAGTTATAACTCAAATTTTAGGTATAAAATTTAGAGTGCTTTTTTTCATTTTTATGTGACTTTGCAAATTAATTTTTGCACAGTAGTTATTTACTATCAAAACATGAACTCTAAAAAATATATTACATTTCCTGTAAAGGAAAAATTAAGGTTTCCGAAGCAGTTGGAAGATAATAGTTCCTTATTGTAATCTAAATAAAACCATTGATTTACTTCCTTTCCAGTTGACCTAGGTCATGTAAAGTAAAGCCTTTAAATAAGGTTTTTAAACCCTGAAATAAGACTTTTAGGGATACATTGGCATATTCAATTTTAATTAATACTAATTTTAATTTAATTTTAAATTTTAATTAATACTAAATAATAATTGAGCAGAGACTTGCATTTGAATGTTTGTTTTATCCCTGGCCTCATAATAGACCATTTGGACCCAACCTCATAAGAGTCATATTTACTTGGATATATTGCCTTTACTTCCATCTCACCTGAAATGATTTTGATTTTCTCAGCCCTGTCAATGTTTCTGGGATTCTGTTGTCACTTAGATTGAAAACCCAGAATTTAGTCCTAATTTCACCCTCACTTTTATCCCCTATATCCAATATGTCATCATGTCTATGCGTTCTTCCTTTGAAATATTTCTGATTGTTATTTCCTTTTCATATCACTAAAATCCATCTTCGGCAAACAGCGCTGGGTTCCTTGACTAATCAGCTTCTCACTGGTTTCCCCACCTCTGTTTTCTTCCTATAATAATCAGCCCTTCATAAACTCTCAGATTATGTTTCCTCAGACTTCCCTTTCCTATTTTTGCCTCTCTTCTCAAGACCCTGGAATGGCTCCCACTCTTGGTCAGGTTCCAACAGGACTACTTCAAGTTCTGTGTCCAAGGTTCTTAAATTCTCATTTCCTGTCTCTTATATCCTACACTGTCCAGTCTCTGGCTTGTGGGTGGTGGGCTCTGCAATTTTTTTCTAAGCGGGTTGTTTGGAAGTTGTCATTACTTTTTAATGCAGAAACAGTTATGTAAAAGCTACAGTTGAGTTCTTAAACTAGAACTCAAAGGCCTGTGTAACCTAATGTGTCTGATTTCTGAGCTCTGGAAACCAGAAGCCATGGGAATAGGTGGAGGCAGGGGAAGGATGGACGTTTTCTTTTTTTCTAAGTACACGGTCATCCAGACTAGGCAGAACTTCTAGTGGTTCTTAATGTGTAAAGTTGGTCTTTCGCATTTGTTTTCTGTTCACTGTCTTCCAAATCCTGATGTTCCTCTCTCCAGGCTCTTAGGCATAAATAGTTACCCTAGACTAAATAATGCATTAATTAATTCAGTAGTTATGATGTTTGCCTACTAAAATAACCATAGCTACTTTTTATTGAACACTTTCACCCACAGTATATCAATCCTTACAACAACCTTGCATGGTACATTAAAATTACTTCCATTTAATAGATAAATAAGTTGAGACTGGGTGAAGTTTAAATATACACAGCTATTGATTTATGTGCTGACTTACAAATAACCTGTATATATTTGAAAATCCTTAGGAAAAGTTTATATCATATGAGAATTTCTTAAAGGAATATGCAGAAAACCTCCATCCCTTCCCCACTTCATCTCCTCTCCTGAGGCACAGGCACCTCTGGGGCACTGTTCTCCTTTTGAAGACTATACAGCTTCAGGGTAGAAGAAAAGAAGCAAAAAGAGATCTAAAAAGTTTCTGAGACTTGTCAGCCTCTCCATCCGCAAGCCTATCTCCAGAAAACCCTCTATTCCCTGGACTGGATGTCTTCATACAACAGGATTGCACAATGATTCCTATTAGAGATTTGACTCAAAAAGTATCTTGTGTGCTAAAGTGTAATGAAAGAACCCTTGGAAGGATTAAGGAATTCTCAGTTATTAACACATCACTGTCAGCTAGTTCAATGATGTCTTCCTCTTAGCTACCTCTAGGGCCTTTCTGATAGCATAGAGTTGAAAAGGAAGTGGGAGCACTTCCGTGGTTTAGGTCTGTACTGCCCAGTCCAGTATGTGGCTGAGGAGCACTTGAGATGTGGTCAGTTTGAACTGAAATCCGCTTTAAGTGTAAAATTCACACTGGATTTAAAAGCCTTAGTGTTTAAAAAAAAGAAAGAAAAAAACCCATTAGTAACTTTATATTAATGTTGAAACAGTAAGTTTGTATATATTGAGTTAAATAAAATGTTATTAAAATTTTCATCTGTTTTCTTTTATGTTTTTAAAATGTGATTACTAGAAAATTTTAAATTACGCCCATGTGTTGTGTTATATTTCAATTGGACAGTGCTGGTTTAGACTAATTCTCCACCTGTCCTGTGTATTCCAGCTTTTGTTCGGCCTGGTAGCCATGCTCCATCCTATGTCTCGTCTCTTTCCTGCATCTTCATCGTCTTCTCTTTACTGGCCCCTTTCTGAGTTTTCATTCATTCAGCAAATATTTCCTGTTTTCTTGGTTCCTATGCTAGTATTAGGAACATGCAGAATCTCTTCCATCCTAAAAGCAAAACAAAACATAAAAGCAAAGAACAGCAAAGCAAACACACCCAACTCTGTCTCAATCCATGGCGCCCTCTCCCCATGCCTCCTTCTCTTTGCCTTCCAGGCTTTTACGGAAGAGCTTGAATTCTTTACCCCATTTTTACCACTCCATGCTAACTCTTTTGGCCACCAATTTCCCCCACTTCTCAGTCTTTTCCTGCAGCATTTGACACCATCCTTGGAGTCTGTCCTTCCTTGACTTTGAAGTTCTCTCGCTCTCTCTCTCTCATTTTTCTCTCCCTTGCCTTAATTTTGTTTTTAAGAGTATGACTGACTCATCAGCTTTGTAACACTGGGCGGGCATAACCTCATGGAGCCACAGAATCTTTTGTGTCACACTAGGGCTTGCATTCGTCAGCAGGCACCGTGGCGGCCCACCCCCTCTATGGCTGGTGCTTGGGTTTTCTCTTTCTTTTTTTTTCTTCTTTTCTTTTTCTTTTTTTCTTTTTTTGAGATGGAGTCTTGCTGTTCGCCCAGGCTGGAGTGCAGTGGCACAGTCTCAGATCACTGCAACTTCTGCCTCCCAGGTTCAAGCGATGTTTTTGCCCAGCCTCTAAGTAGCTGGGATCACAGGCACATGCAACCACACCCAGCTAATTTTTGTATTTTTAAGAGAGGCAGGGTTTCACCATGTTGGCCAGGCTGGTCTTGAACTCCTGACCTCAGGTGATCCGCCCACCTTGGCCTCCCAAAGTGCTGGAATAACTTGTGTGAGCCACCACGCTCAGCCGATCTTCACCAGTTTCTGGGGAAACTCTACGTTTGCTTTTTTTCTTCCCCCTCTCAATACTCTTCCTTGGTAGCTTTTTTCGTTTTCATGCTCCCAATTAGAATGTTCTTCATGTGTTTTTTTCTTCTCATTCTTTAAGGCTCACCTGAGATAATCACCTCTGCCACCAAGTGTTTTCTGTCTTCAGCCAACCTTTTGCTTCACAGATCTTTCTCAATTTTCTCATCTGAAAACAGAAATAATGATGCCATCTCTCAGATTTAGGTCACAATATTCTGAGGTCTCACTCAAGATACCCAATATGAAAGTGCTTTAGAAAAGGATAAGCACTTTATAAATATATTGTTATTACTTTTGGATGGCCCTGCAACATTTATTGTCCCCACAACATATTTGTCAAGATAAATTATACATGTATACAAAGTGCTATTGATACCAGCTTAAATTCTCTCGTATATGAATATTTGCTCTTGTCCCCTAAAATTCCAAGTTCTGAGGGGGGAAGGGCTGTGTTAGGAAAAGAAAAGAAAGAAATTGGAAAAAAAAAAGATCTTACTCTTTTTACTTTTTAGCATACACTGCAGCTTTATGCTAGACGTGTAGTGGTAGATGCTTCATACATTTTTGCAGGTGCAATTAAACTAGCAGAATCACACATTACTAGCTCTTTGCTTTTTCACTGAAAATAAATATATTATGTATGATGTATTCAGTTTTTGGCCCTTAATTGCATGTCTTTTCTTGTTAGAATTCAGGCTTCTTTGAACTCGGGACTTGACTTTTGCTCTCTTGTATCCTTAATGCTTTTCATGTAGGAGGAACACAGTATTTTTTTTTTTTAATACTTTAAGTTCTGGGGTACATGTCCAGAACGTGCAGGTTTGTTACATAGGTATACACGAGCCATAGTGGTTTGCTGCACCCATCAACTTGTCATCTACGTTAGGTATTTCTCCTAATGCTATCCTTCCCCTAGCCCCGCACCCCCGGCAGGACTACGGAATGGCTCTTCTCAGTGTTATGGGGCCAAAGCTTGGGCTCTGAGATACCTGAGGTCCTCACTGCCTATGAGGCTCTTTTGTTTCTGTTAGGGGCTATGCTTTGAAGTACTGAAGATGCTGATTAAGTAGAAGGGGTGATGGGAATTATGGGAGTATTAAAACCAGTTCTTGATATAATTAAAGTAGAATGTAGCCACATAATATTATTAATAGCTAAACTTGACCAAGCACTTACTATATGCCAGGCACTGTTTTAGATGTTTTATCTGTACTGATTTATTTAGTTCTCTTCAAAATCCTATGAGGCAGATATTATTATGCTCTTCCTGGATAGATGGGAAAACAGAGGGACAGAGAGTTAAAATAAATTGTCTAAGATCATAGAGTGATCGAAAGTAAAGACATGACCGAAATCCAGAAATTGGGCTTCAGAGCTTATTCTCTTAGCTGCTCTGCTAACCTATCTCTCTGCTTAAACACAGATAATTTTAAAACAGCAATGTGGGTGTACATACATGTTATTTCACATTTTTCTAGAGCAGAATAATTGTCAGTAGTTCTTCTGTTGTGGTTTTAAATCATAAGGGTTGTGGCCTACTTCTTTCAGGGAAGTAGTCTAGTTATATACAACCCGAATTTTTTATTCACCTACAATGTGTTAGGAGTTAATTATTTATAGTTCTTGCTAAAGCTGATGTGCTGCTTGAGTCACTGAGTTTATAAAGAAATAATGGCCTGTTGAAAGTCACTAAAGTGAAATTTCATGGAAACTATCAGATTAGAAGTTGACCTGTATTTTAAGCTTCATAGATTAGAGATTTTCTAATAATTATGGATTCTTTTATGGTATCAGAATTAGCGTAGACCACATACAGAAAATAAGTGCCAATTTTATGAAGAGAGATATGGGATTTAAAACCATTGAGCTGAGTAAATCAGCTTATCTGTTCATTTTTATTTCTATCCTTTTCACAAAGGATTTCTTGTCCAAGTTATTTTCATTCAAAAGATAGTGCTAAAAGTATGAGATAAACTTTATGGCAGAAATTACTTGAATAAATACATTTGCAAGTGCTATAAACCTAGCAGAGAAGTATGACCTCTTCACCCGAAGTGTCTGTGAACTGAATGGGAGGATGGGAGAAATTAGGAAACACTACATTCCTTTGCCCTCCTCTCAGACTCAGTAGCCAAGGTTGTTAGCTGTCATGTAAATACTGCACCCCAGGTTATTTTGTTTTTTAAGTGGAAACTCATGCTGACTTCCCAGGACCCAATAGGGTTTGCCTTGAAATGAAACATGATATAATGAAGATGGTGGCAGGTACTAAGAGTGCAGAATAAGTGTTAAATCCATAAATGCATGAGTGGATCATGTAGATCTGAAAGGGATGGTGTAGAAGAAAATCAGATCAATTCTGTGTAAAGCTGGTGAGATCCGAGTGAGGTAATGTAAACCCAATGCAAACAGGTAAAGCACTGGCAGATAGAACCTCAGTTGTACTGTGTTAAAGTACAGGAGGTCCTGGAGTCTCTGTCTATATCTGGAAGTATTTTAGAACTAGACTCAGTGAGCCAACAAGGGGCTGTCTAAATTCCAACAGGGAAGGCCCTGTTCCTTTGGAAGGAGGTCAAGTGGAAGCCAAAGGAAATAGCTTATCATGATCCAGATGGCCCAAATAATGTGGACCAGCCAGAAAGTCAGGATAGCAAGGGGTAGGCTCAGGAAAGGGACTGGAGGTACAAGTTATGTCAAGAAGTATCTAGGAGAAAGATGCTCACTCTTCCTGCATCTGTTCATTTAACAAATATTTATTGACATGTACTGTGTAGCAGGCACTGTTGTAGATACTGGGGGTAAAGTAGCCAACAAAACAGATGACAATCCCTGCCTTTGTGAAATGTACATTCTTGTCAGGGGAAGTAGACAATAACCAAATAAATAAGTAAATTGTATGGTACATTAGATCACAAAAATTGCTATAGAGAAAAATAAAGCAAGAAAGGAGGGATGGGGAATGCTGGGGTGCTGCAGTTTTAAATGTGATGACCACTGCATTTAAGTGAAGAGGTGACATTTGAGCAAGCTCCTGAAAAGATTTCAGTGAGTTACATTCTTATGCTAAGAGAACTGAGCCAGTGAACTTGTACTCGATGCTTTACTTCAACTGTATTTAGCAGGTGTCTTGCTGTTTTAAAATTTCATTGCAGAAGCAAATAAATGTGTGTGTGTGGCGGGGGGGATGGAAAAGAAGAAGAGGATACCATGTTTGAACTTGGGGGGTGTTTGGGAAAGGATAGACCTAAAAGGGATCCCTTCTTCCTTGATTGCTAGGAGAAAGCTGTGCCAAGTGAAATTGAGGGTCATAGGCATGTGACAGGCTTTGCCATCATGTGACTTTATAGAAGCTGTTTCTGACATCATCAGTTGACAATAAAATAATAGATTTTATTTTGACAGCAGAATATTATTACATAGTCAGGTGTTTAATAAACACTCCTTACAGCTTTATGTCTGGAAAGATTAAATCTAATTCTTCATGGTCTAGCACTAATGTTTTATGTTTATCTGTCTCTTGCAGCTTTGTAGGCAGCCAGCCTCAGAGAGGCAGACGGGATGGCTAGTTCAGCCCGGGAGCACCTGCTTTTTGTGCGGCGTCGAAATCCCCAGATGCGGTACACACTGAGCCCAGAGAACCTCCAGAGCCTCGCCGCCCAGAGCTCCATGCCAGAGAACATGACCCTGCAGCGGGCCAACAGCGACACTGACCTGGTGACTTCTGAGAGCCGCTCCAGCTTAACTGCCAGCATGTACGAGTACACGCTGGGGCAAGCCCAGAACCTCATTATCTTCTGGGACATTAAAGAGGAGGTGGACCCCAGTGATTGGATTGGACTTTATCATATAGGTAAGTCAAATGGAATGGACTTGCTTGTGACTCAGAGCATACAAGTTTTTACTCTGACATTTTTACCATTCTGTATTTTCTCCTGGAAAAAAATTCATACACACATACACACACAGCAGATTCTGGGAATTTTCTTTCTCCTTTGGGAGGAGGAGATTCAGCAATACCTTTGCTTATATGAAGTTTGTGGTTACATCTCTACCTAATTAAATGTCAGAACCTTCAGAACTTGCAGGTGTTACAGTATTTTCTATTGGTGCAAAAGTAATCGCACCAATAAAATGTCACATTTCTCTTGATCAGCAGTCCCATTTTAGAAAGAGATATCTATTAACATTTACGGACATTTTTAAACTGATAAAAGAGATGTCTAGATTTAGATGTCATGTTCTAAAAGCTCTATATTTTCTAAAATTTGAGTTTTGTTAAGAACTACTTGCAATCTAAGATATCTTTTTATTTTTAAATTTCATGAATCTGTCTTGGATCAATTACAGAAAGGAAGTGTCTTGTTTTCCTGACAAATGACTTAGAAATAATTGCTATTTGTTTTAATAAAAACAGTCCAGCTCTGTTTAGCTGATTTACATTTGCTGTTCTTAGGTGAGTGAGTGATGAATGAAACATCCCAGAAAGTATGAAGTCTGTCACATTGGAAAGCAAAAATTGAACCTACCAACTAAACAGAAAGAAAATTGAAATCCAACCCAGTAATAAAATCTAACATTCTCCAAAGTTGGAGAACTTTTTCACTGAATGAAGAAAATTCTCTCCAAAATTTAGCATCAGATATTAGGAAGACATTGTTGCTTTCAATGTAAGTTGTAAGCCAAGCATCCCCTCTTTTTTTTTTTTAAATGAATAAATTAGAGGGAAAAAAGACCCATCTGTTTATGGCAGTGCTTCTTAGCCAGGGAAGATTTTGCCCCCTAGAGGGCATTTGGCAAAGTCTGGAGACATTTTTGGTTGTCACAACTGGGTGGGGGGGGATATGAGGCCAGGATGCTGTAAAACATCCAGCAATGTACAGGACAGCCTCCCTCCACAAAGAATGGTCTAGCCCCAAATGCCAATAGCACAACTGTTGAGAAGCCCTGTTTGAGGCAAAACAATAATCTTGCTGAAAGTTTGTTAGAATGTTAAACCCGCTGAAATTTATTTTTCTCTGGGATAAAGAATTTTATATTGATGAAATAAAAACATTTGGTTTGTATTCACTTATATAACTCTTAATGGTTAGTCATCCTGGAAAGCAAAAAAATTAAAAATGGGCAAAACTTTAATGAATTATTATTTTTTTTTCTCATGGTAACCAAAAAGGGGTAAAAGTCTTCACAGCATTTTCCCTAGATGTGTTTAAAAATATAATCAAATTGAGGAAGATATATAACTTAAAAATTACATTTGTATGATTATGTTCACAAAAATATCTTACAGTTTTGATGGGAATTTAGTAACCTTTTTGATTTGAATACAGTTTCACTCTTTGAACTTTGTATAACTTCTCTTTAGACTTTTCTCATTTTTTCCCAGTTTAGATTTTAGTTTATAATCTTAATATAAGACAATATAAGACTACAAATAGCAAATTGTTTTTTTTTAAATCCTTTTATGATATTTATTTGGGAAATCAATTTTACTTTCTCGTATAAGATGATTTATTTTGTATGAATAACTTAATCTGTAAGATGCTAGAATCACTTAAAAAATTGATTAATCATATTACTTTATACTTTTTTCCCTGCCTGTCTTTCAGTTTCTACCCCCACCCCATACACACACTTGCTATATTCCCCATCTAAATTTAATCAGGAAGGAACTAAGGGATTCCAATCACAATGAATCTTATCTCCAAGTGACCAAAACCACAAAATCTTGATGTTGTTATATTTTACTTCCTAGAGGAAGACGTATAGGTCAGAGTTCTAAGTCTGGAATTAATCTAAGGCTATAACTAGGAAAGCAGAATTAGGAAATTAATCCCTTTTGAAAAGTTATAACACTTCTTCAGTTTATTTCAAGAAGCTTCTGTGTCTTTCCCATCTAAATCATCATTGTGTCTTTGTCCCCCTGTATGTTATGTGTATTTTTTTCCCTCCTTTGGCTGCTTTCAAGATTTTTCTCTTTATCTTTGTTTCCAGTAGTTTGTCTGTGATATACCTAGGTGTGATTTTCTTTTTATTTATTCTCGTTGATAACCCCTGAGCTTCATAAGTTAATGTTTTTGATGAAATTTGGACAAATGTTGGCCATTATTTCTTCCAATGTTTTTTCTAGTTTTATTTTTTTCTTCTTTTTCTGAGATGTCAGTTATATGTGTGTTAGAATCATTTCATCTTGTTTTACAAGGTCCTGAGGCTCTGGTCCATTTCCCTTCAACATATTTGCTCTTTGATATTCAAATCTGATTTCTATTTATCTAGCTTCAAGTTCACTAACTTTGTCCTTTTTTTTCTTGTCTGCATTCTGTTGTCAATCCCATCCAATAGATTTTCAAACTTTTAAGTTATTTGACTTTTCATTTCTAGAATATGCATTTCTCTTTTTCTAGTTTTCATTTCTCTTATGAGATTCCTTGTGTGTTAACTCATTCATATCATATTTTTGTTCAGTTCCTCAAACTGAATTGAATATAGCTGCTTTAAAGTCTCTGTCTTCTAATTTCAACATCTAGGGCATCTCAGCATAAGTTTCTATTGACTATTTTTTTTCATTGACCATGGTTCTTATTTTTTTGGTTTCCATGTATATCTAGCAAATTTTGATTTTACACTGGATATTGAGGATTCTATGTGGTAGAAATTCTCTGTGGAATAACCGCGTTGGCTTTTTTTCTAATAGGCAGATTTATTTCTTTAAACTTGTATAGGTTTGATTTTTATACTCTGTTAGATTGGATCTGTGGAAAGGCCAGTGTATTTTCCTAGTATTTCTAACTTGGTGGAATTCAGCCTCTGAGTTTGATCTCCCCTATGGATTTTATTAGGTATTGCTTTTGGGCTGTGGTAAAATAAGTGTATGGTTGGCCTTATTCTAGTACAGTGCTTATTCCTAAGCAGTAGCATTTCTGGTGTCTTAGCTGGATGCCTGGAGTGCTAACCAGATCTCTTCACTCTGGCTTGGGGGCTGTAGCTTCCAATGTTCACCAGAACTGCTTAACCTCTGGTCACTCTGTTGTCCTCTCAGCCCTGTAAAGCCGCTCTCTGTAAAGCTGCTCTCTGTAAAGCCTTGGTCATTTCTTTCTGAGCATGTGCAGCCTAGACCTTGCCCAAAGATTTGTAGGGGATCTGCCCTGTGGATTTCTGGCCCTTAACCTTCTAGAGCTCTTTTCTTTTCAGTGCTTTGGCCTGGAGATTCTAGTACTTCAGTTGACCCAGACTCTGATCTCTGTATCCAAGTTCAGCGGAACTGCCATGGACTCCAGCTTCTTGCTCTACTCTCAGGAAATTGTCTTCCATCTGAGATCTGGATGATCATAGAGTCGCTTCATAAGTTTCTCTTTTCTCTGAGATTATAATCTAACCGCATCTGTTTTCCAATGCCTGAAAACCACTTCTACTTCCTTCTAATTTTATAGTTATATACATTAGGAAGGCTATTCTGGTGCTAATTACCTCGTTAAGGCCTGAAGCAGAAATTCCTCTATAATTTGATTTAGGTTGGGAGATAAGAGGTCTCAATTTTCCCCTCTAGATGTTTCCAAAGAACTCTGAATAAAATTGATTGCTTATATCTATGTTGTCACTTCTTACTGTATTTTCTAATAGATTTATATCCTTAGCAGGAAAGAGAGGTGAGGACCTGGCATCCCAGACCCCTCAAGGGGCCATTTCCTGCCCCCTTCCCTCTGTAGCTGGAACCCTGATGGGGTTAGTGGGATAAGCAGTAAGTTCTTAATCTCAGGGCAGGTAGGCCTTCCCTGGGCTCAGCAAAGGTCTAAACTTGTATGTTAATCCAACCGTTGAGTAGGCTAGAGGTAGACATGTGACTCAGTTCTTGTCCATGAGATCTAATGGGAAAACTTTGGGTGAACTTTGCTGTCCAATGAAAAGCCAGAGTTTCATGAAGGAAAGAATCTTTTAAACTTCCTCTTCTCTTGTACTTGGAACTCTGGTGAAAACACGTGATGTCTTGAGCTGCTGCATCCATGTAGCAATCATGAGGCATCAATCAAGAGAATAAAAAGCAAAGGATGGCAGAGCAGAAAATAGAAAGATCTTGGACTGGCACTCTGAAGTTCATGTTATATGCAGAAAAAAATAAAAACGTTCTTCTCTTTGTTTAAGTCACCAGCAGGCTTTCTTGTACCTGCAGTTGCTCCTAACTGAGCCACTAACACAGCTAGAAATATAAGAAAGGGAAAAGGGTAACAACTGCTGTTAAAGACAAGATAAAGAATGAGTGGACTGCTTGGGTAGTTACTACTTCATGGAGAGTGTTGAGGACTATTTTGATATCTGTAAAAACCACCAGGTTGTTTTGAAAAGAAGTAACAACAATTTTGATGTAAAAATTCTGAACACAGGAACTCCAAGGCATGTGGACATTTTCAGTGCTTTAATAGGACCAATAATGTGATGGGAATAATTTTTCAAATGAGTAATTAGTAACATGAAAACATGCAAAACAATTTTTTGGATGCTATTAAATGAAAGTAGGTAAAATGATACATTTAGAGAGGAACTGAAAGAAAAGAGGAAACACCATGCTGGAATGGGAAAAGATTTTTGAGGTTCCGGTTAAGTCATTAATTTAATACTGTTGTGGCTAAACAGGAACATGCATTATAAATTCTCTCTTGGGCTCTGTGAAATAGATGTGCTGAGAATCTAGGTTTCATAACAATGGCATGTATGGCAGAAATAGCTTCAGATTTCTATACCTCTTGGTAGGAAGCAGCCTCTCCCGTTCAGTTGTGTCCTTAGAAGCCAGACTGTTTCCTAGCAACTTCTAGTTTTAGTTATGGAACAGAGAGACGGTCTCTATAGAAATAAGTCCCAAAGGAGAAGGAATTTAGTGGAACATTGAGCTGATGAGGTGTGGCTTGTTGGCACACTTTGCATTTTGATTGTGTTTCTCTTGGCTAACATTTTCTTACCCTCTAGAAGTGTGAGTTTTGTTTTTGTTTGGCTCATTGTGAAGAATGTTTTGAACTGGACAACTCACTCCAGATGACCTGCTAATCTGGAGGGAAAACATAGGCATGTGATTCAGAAAAATAAATCTTTCTTTAGGCATTTTGAGGCAGCAAATAGGCCCTATTGGAAATACAAAGAAAAAAGTTGAAAATATCAAAGCATCATTTGAGGAGACTTTGGGTGTGAACACAGTTCTCAAAACATGTGCTAATTATATTTCCTCCCTCCAGAAAGCCTCATATACACCCTGAGATTTCTAGAAATGATCACAATGGAGCTATAACCCCAAACCTGCAAATTGCAACAATTAATGCCTTGCAGATGGTTTGCAGAAATCACTAGGCTTATCATTTATTGTTGGCCTCCAAAATTAGAATTGATTCCTCACAAATGTAACAGTGCTGCTTATTGCCTCTTCCTAAGTGCATCAAATAAAAAGAACCAAATGCTTATCTTATGCAGAGACACTTAGGTCATCCAATACAAACAGCTTTCCATGAAGAATCGAATGGAAATGTCTGAAGAGGAGGTAGATCATACTAAATTAATTTCCGGCTCACTATCTAATTCCCCTTCACCTTTGGACCTGTGCTTATCTTTCTGGCTGTTCAGAAGAGAAACAAACACTCCAAACGGCTTCATTTGCCGTTTCTCATTTGTAGGCAACTTCAGGTATTTAACAGAACTAGGAAAGTGCACATTAAGATATTTATTTATTTATTTTTCATAATGAAAATGTAAAAGTGTATACAATGCTATATACCAGTAGTTGTTCAAAGTACTGGTCTGCAAACTGTTACTGATCTGTGGCCAGGTAAGGTGCTCTCTCTAGAATGTAAATCAGAACATAAATCAATATACTGATTCCTTCATTGAGAAAATGTTGCTATGAAAAAAAAATTCATCTGAACCAAAGTTTCTTGATGCAAGTATTTCAGATTCTGGCTCAAGCTTCTTATATTGCCATGGACTGGTAACAATTTGCCATCATTTCTCTGGACCACACTTTACGTAGACTTCTCAGTATCCATGCATTGATTATGTCTTCAAAAATGAATGGCAGAACAACTGTATTTTGACTGTCAGTCTTAAAAAAGTATCATGGTAATATATTATGACGTTTTTCATGTTTCTTCACATTTGGAGAATAAAGTAAGATTGCAATAGTGAGCCAAGGCATTATGGTCATGTATCTTAGAGCTTTAAGATCTCAAAGTTTAAGCTTCTGTTTTATAAATAAATAACTAAGGTCTAGAATGATGATACCATAACAGCTTGTTGAGGGAAAGTCAAGGCTGGAACTTCAATGTTCTATGTCCCAAGCCTTCATTTTTCTTTCCTGTGCTTAGCATTGTAGTCTGGTATTTCCCAATGTTTAATTACTTGCTTACCACCTTCTTGATTTTTTGCAGTTTTAGATGATTGGCTGTAGTGTTAATACTTTTCTTTAAACTGTCAGATTGACAAAGGAGCAGAATAGACACTTCTCAAAAGAAGACAAGCAAATGACCAACAGTATATGAAAAAAAATCTTAGCATCACTAATCACCATAAAAAGCAAGTCAAAACCACAGTGAGATATCACCTCACACCTATTAGAATGGCTGTTATCAAAAAGACAAAGATAACAAGTGTTGGTGACATTTGGAGAAAAGGGAACACTTACACACTGTTTGTGGGAATGTAAATTAGTACAGCCATTACGGAAAACAGTGAAGGCATGACTCAGAGATAGTGTGGTTTCAGTTCTGGATCCCCACAATAAAGTGAATAGCACATTAAAGCCAGTCACACAAAGTTTTTGGTTTCTCAGTGCATATAAAAGTTGTGTGTACACTAATCTAACTATTAAGTGTGCAAAGCACTATGCCTAAAAGAACCTGATATACATACCTTAATTTAAAAATTCTTTATCATTAAAAATGCTAATGATCATCTGATCCTTCAGTGAGTTGTCATTTTCTTGTTGGTGGAAGGTCTTGCCTCCATGTTGATGGCCGCTGACTGATCAGGTTGGGGTAGCTGCACAATTTCTTAAAATAAGACAGCAGTGAAGTTTGCTACATTGACAGATTTCCTTTCACAAAAGGTTTTTCTGTAGCATGAATGCTATTTGATAGCATTTTACCCACAGTAGAACTTTTTTCAAAATTGGAGTCAATATTTTCAAACCCTGTCACTACTTTCTCAACTCAATTTATGGAATATTCTAAATTTGTTGTCGTTGTCATTTCAACAATATTCATAACTTCATCAGGAGTAGATTCTGTCTCAGGAAACCACTTTCTTTACTCACCCATAAGACGGAACTCCATATCTATTCAAGTTTCGTCATGAGATTGGAGCAACTCAGTCACATCTTCAGGCACCACTTCTAATTCTAGTTCTCTTGCTATTTCTACCACATTTACAGTGACTTCCATCACAGAAGTCTTGAACCCTTCAAAGACATCCATGAGGGTTGGAGTCAACTTCTTCCAGACTCCTGTTAATGGTGATATTTTATTCTACCCCATGAATTATGAATGGCATCTAGAATGGTGAATCTCTTCCAGAAGGTTTTTAATTTACGTTGCCCAGATTCATCAGAGAAATTACTATCTATGGCAGCTATGGCCTTAAGAAATGTATTGCTTAGAAGTAAGACTTGAAATTCAAAATTACTCCTTGACCCATGGGCTACAGAATGAGTGTTGTGTTAGCAGGCATGAAAACAACATTAATTTCCTTGTAAATCTTCATCAAACCTTTTATGTGATTGGTTGCAGTCTTTTTTTCCAAGCAGTAGGTCTCAATAGTGGCCTTAAAATATTCAGTAAACCATGCTGTAAACAGATGTGCTGTCATTTAGGCTTTGTTGTTCCATTTCTAGAGTGCCAACAGAGTGGGTTTAGTATAATTCTTAAGGGCTCTAGGATTCCTGGACTGGTAATTGAGTATTGGCCTTAACTTAAACTCACCAGCTGCATTAGCCCCTAATAAGAGTCGGTCTGTCCTTTAAGCTTTAAAGCCAGACATTGACATCTCCTCTAGCTATGGAAGTCCTAGATGGCATCTTCTTCCAATAGAAGGCTGTTTTGTCCACATTGAAAATCTGTTGTGTAGTGTAGCCACCTTAACCAATGATTTTAGCTAGATCTGGATTACTTACCACAACTTCTACATCAATACTTCCTGTTTTACTTTGTACTTTTACGCTTTAGAGATGGCTTCTTTCCTTAAACCTTGTGATTCAACCTTGCCTAGCTTCCAACTTTTCTTCTGCCATTTCCTTACCTCTCTCAGCCTTCATAGAATTGAATAGGATTAGGGTCTTGCTCTGAATTAGACTTGGTTTAAGGGAACATTGTGACTGCTTTGATCTTCTCTCCAGACCCCTATAATTTTCTCCATATAAATAATAAGGCGGTTTCACTTTCTTATCATTTGTATGTACACTGGAGTAGCACTTTAAATTTCCTTCAAGAACGTTTCCTTTGCTTTTACAACTTGGCTGTTTGAAGCAAGAGGCCTAGCTTTTGGCCTGTCTCAACTTTTGAGATACCTTCCTCACTAACCTTAATCACTTTTAACTTTTGATTTAAAGTGAGAGATGTGTGACTCTTCCTTTAATTTAAACACTTAAGAGGCCATTGTAGGGTTATTAATTGGCCTAATTTCAATATTGTTTTCTCTCAGGAGATAGGAAGGCTGAGAAGACGGAGAAGAGGATTGTTGAGTCAGTGGAGCAGTCAGAATACACACAATATTCACTGATTAAGTTTACGGTCATACATGGGCACAGTTCATGGTGCCTCAAAACAATTACAATAATAACATCAAAAGAACACTGATCAGAGATCATCACAACAGTCATGATAATAATGAAAAAAATTCTTCAGGAAATACCAGAATGTGACACAGAGATATGAAGTGAGCATATGCTGTTGGAAAAAAATGGCACCGATAGACTTGCTCAGTGTGGGGTTGCCACATGCTTTCTATTTGTAACAAAAACACATTATCTGTGAAGTGCAATAAAGCAAAGCATCATAAAAGAGTTTTCTATGTAGGTTCCTCAAAAAATTAAAAATATAAATACTATATGACCCAGCAGTCCCACTTATGGGTATACATATCCAAAGGAAGCGAAATCAGCATACAAAAGCGATATCTGGACTCCCATGTTTATTGCAGCAATATTTACAATAGCCAAGATATGCAGTCAGCTCAAGTGTCCATCAGTGGATGAATGGATAAGGAAAATGTGGTAAATATATATATATTTATAGGAATACTATGCATATAGTGTGTGTGTGTGTATATATATATATATAGGAATATATATATATAGGAATATATATATATATATAGGAATATATATATATATATAGGAATATATATATATATAAAATATATAGGAATACTATGCATTCATTGAAAAGAAGGAAATCTTCTCATTTGTGACAACACTGATGAACCTAGAGGTATTACTTGAAGTGAAATAACTCATTTGATTAAAACCAAACAAACTCTCTACCTGACAATGTTCTAAGCAGTGGTGTTAGAGAAAGGTTTGCATTGTTAGGTATATTTCTTTCTGACATGCATTAACTGTTAAGGAATAACTTTTGTCAATGAACTACCCAGGACCGTCACAGCAACACATTTTGAGAAGCTCTGAAGTTATCAGTCATTGAGATCACAGGCAGTACAGTTAGATACACGAGTAAATTCAATGAATGGTTAGCTGAATGACCATGGGCAGATTATTTAACTTTTTAACCTCAATTTCTCCATCTTTAAAAAAATTCTTAAGAAATCACCAATATTATGAGAATTAAATGAGATATTGCATATTAAATGCTTGGCAAGGTGCTTGGGCAGATTGTAAGGTTATGATGATTATAAACTATCATTAATGCTTTGGTAATTATTAATAATAATAAAATCATTTTACTGGTAGTCTGAAGCTGCAGCACAAACTTACCCACTGAATGAATTCCCAAGAAGGGATTTCCAGTTTAAAGTGACACCATGGGACACTTCTACTCAAGGAAAACAAAATTCATCTCTTGAAGGAGAACTCTAGAAATTATATACACACTTAAAATGTGAATGCTAAATAATGCAGTATTTTAATTTGAGTGTGATGTAGGTTCTAAATCAACATGCCTTACAAAGGTGATGGGAAATCTGTAATTTAATCTGAAATTCAATCAAATGGAATAAAGAATTAATGTATTAGGTATCAAATACATTTCTTCAGAATAGCTATCAAATACAGTTAAGAGTACCTGATCCTAAATTCTTTTGATATTTTATCATGATTCCTGCCAAAGAAAAGTTGTTTTAGGTAATATCTTTAAAATTTTAAAATGCCCTTACAAAATAAGAGCTTTGAACATGAAATTGTTTTTTGGAACAACTTAACTCTAAATTCTTGTCACCTAGTCAGATTATGCTGCAGTAATTAACTAACCCTGAGTCCTCAGGGCTTAACAGAACAAAGAATTGTTTATTGCTAATGCTGGATGTCTAGCATGGGTTGGCAGGGGGCTTGATTCATACTGCCACTTATGGACTCAGGCTCATCACCTTCTTTATTTTTTCCATATTGGATTATTAAAGGCTCAACCATTTTATAATTATGCCATCGGGAGCACATGACCTCTTTGGGCAAGTGTTGGGAAAAGAGAGCTGGAAACTTTTACTCCAGCTTTTAAATGCTTGGACACCAAAGCAACACACTTCACTTCAGCTCAGAGCTCATTGTTCAGCATTGTTAGCAAAATTCTGCCTAACTGCAAGGGGACTGGGAAATGCATAGAAGCCTTTGGCTATTCAGTGAGCAATCAGTGTCTCTGCCATAGTAGAATGTCTTGCTAACAATGTGTCTGGTCTTGTAGTCTGTTTCAAAGCCTGAGACAACGTTGCATGGTCACTGCAAGAATAGATTCTAGGGGTTAGAAAGTTTCATACTTTGCAATACACTTTGCAAGGTGTTCAGAGACTGAGTGAGCCGGCATACTCTGGGCAGTACCAAGGACAGTGCATGACCATTATGGATGAAAAATAGCATTCAGTGGAATCTGAATTCACAGGATCACCTTGGTGTCTCAGACAATCATGAATCTTCCTTTTAATATGCATGTTGAAGATTTGGTCCACAGAGGAGTCCACATGTTCAAAATGGTTATGAAAGACTTGTTTTCAAAAATTGCATAGGTTGGTGTAGCTAAAGAAGCTTTAGCATATTTTATGCCTTAGCATATTGATTGCAAGTGATACTTCATACAGGCATTCTTCTGTCCATAGATTGAGGTGATTGTAGAAACATTAACTTTGTTTTATTTTTATTGTCCCCCATGATTATTTATGTCACTTTTCCTTAAAGGAGACTCATATAGCCATAATTAGTAAACGTTAAATAATTGTAATTAAATAATTGTAAATATTTTGTGATGGAGTTAAGATAGCATTCGCATGAGGTTCTGGTTGCAACCATTACTAACCCAAAAAATAATTGTTTACCACGCATACTAATTTTATCATATTTGTTATAAGTAGATTTCATATTTATATTTTCTTAAGCATTAAATAGGGGCACACCTAGAAAGTTACTTATAATGCCATTATTTTATCCTGATACATTTCTTAAAGTCCATTTTGTCTGTTATCAGTTGTTATATCAACTTCCTTTTGGCTAGATTTTGCTTAGTTTATCTTTTCCTATCAATTTGCTTTCACCCATTCTTTGGCATGCTTCAGATTTATCTGCTGTAAATCATGTAAAGCTTTATGATTTTTTAAATCTAATCCGAGTGAGCATCTTTTAAAATTGGTACATGTAAAGGTTTTTACATCTGCTTTTACTTTTTATATATTTGGACTTATTTGAACATCTTATTTATTTTCTTTATATCATGCTTTTTCTTAGTTTTTCCCCCCTATTTTTATGCCTTCAATGGAAATGATAAGTTGTCTTTACTTCCACCTCTCACATTCTTCCTAAGCCTATTTGCTTGGAATTTAAACATTCTAGTCTATTAGTTAATGATTATTCTTTTATTTTTTGATATGTGTAATTGAGTTAGCATATAATGAATCAGGATATTTAAGTGCCTCAAACTGTACAAGAATCTTAGGATCTTTTCATTCCAATCACTTTCTTCCCCATCTTCTCTTTCATTGTTGACAACATTTAATTCCATCCTGTTTTAAACCCCTTCTTCTACATTAGTCATTATTATTATTGTTGTGTTTTTTCATAGACATATTCTGTGTAACAAACCTCCAGAAAATAATGGCTGAAAACAATAATCTATTGGATAAGTAAACAGTTTAAAGATGAAAAAAAAAGCTGACTTACCTGAATCAGCAGCACCAGGGTACACTGGGCTTGATTTTCTTATAAAACACATACATACAAAATTGCATTATAAAATAAATGGAAGCTCATAGGTGAAGTTTACAATTTAACTTCAAATCCTTGTTGGTTTACCAAACCAAAGAATATGTTTTTTTTTTCCTGATTAATGTAGGTTATGATGAAAGGTGTCAGATATGTCCAAGATCCTCTCTTCATTTTCTCCAGTGGGTTTCCCCTTAACAGGCTCTCATGTGTTCTCTATTTCATTTTGTACCAGCTATTTTTATCATTAGTTGTAAAGTCAAGGCCTTAAACCAGCCTTATGCTTGCAATCTTTGAGTTACAGTGGAGCTGTGATAACTATCAAAGTCATTATATTTTTTTCCGTCAATTGTTTCCCACAATCTGGCTGACATTATGGTTGAATAAATACAGACTTGCTTCACAATAGTGCACTTCATATGGACTTCAGAGAAACTACATTGAGCAACTCAGATTTTTAACCTGTTTAAGTTGTAGAAACTGAGTATTATAACTCAGATTTAGTGATGATGGTAAGGGAGTCTTTCACATTTTCATAGTTTGAGTTTTTGTTCTTATTTTATATAAATTATGAAATACAAAACTCCAAATATATATTCATTGAGAAAGCATGGTATTTCTCTTCCTACATCAAAATTTGTAAAACAACAGTCAAATACTATAAATGATCACATTTTCTCAGTCTACTGTAGTTTATAAAATCATTACCAGACCTCGATAATGCCTTACCTACAAACCAGCTTGAACTGGGGAGAGTCTATTGGATCCATTAACTTCAACATTGGGTAATAATAGAGTGGCTCTGAGGATGGTTTTGGAGTTGGGGGTACAGGACAGACCTGGATTCAAATGTGGCTCTGCTACTTAGTTGGCACTTGGAAGAGTTACTGAACCATTCTGAGCCTCAGTTTCTTAATGTACCAACCTCATAAAATTGCACCGAAGGTGAAACAAGATAACATTTGTAATTGTAATATATGAGTACCCAGGTAGCCACTCCACTACCCACATCCCCAACAAACATTTGTTGAGAACCTACTATGTGGCTGGCACCAGGCAGTGGGATAAAACATGAATCAGCTCACAATAGGGTGAGATGTAAGTAGGAAGGAAATAATTATAATGCACTGTGTTCAGAACAACATTACAAAGACCACAAGAGCATGGAGAAGGGGCAGTCTAATGCCTGAGATAGGTTCAGAGATGGGAAGGGTATTGAAAGGGCTTTACCAAGAAGATGATATTTGGACTTAGTGTGAAATTGAGATGCTTTTGTGTTCACACACAAAAAAGGTCATTCCAGGGGGTGGAAATTGTATGTGCACATGCCAGGCTTTTGTCCTGAAGGGCTTACAGATGTGCTTGAAGAGAACACCTCCTGTCCACTTCCCTTTTTCTGTCTGACTTCCTGACTTCTGTGTATCTTTTAAGACAGGATTCAAAAAAGTCACCCACTCTGTGGGTGATCTACCTAACTATTCTAGGTAGTTAAGGAGTTTAGTCTGTTTGCCTCCTCCCTTAGGTATTTTATCATGTCACTGTTTCAGTGCTGATTACACTTTGTTATTTATAATTTGTCTTTCTCCATGTGTCCTCCTTCCATTGCACTCCTAACTTCTTAACTGCATCTTGTTTATATTGTAGGCTGAGCACTTTACCCAGCTCTCTGTGCTGCATTATCTGTGCAGATTAATTAATTTATTTGAAAATAGTTTTTAAGTTAGAGTAATTATGGTATGAGTAAATACTCTTTTATTGAGGATGATTCCATATTATGTAGTTTTCAACTAATGATTTTATTGAAGAGAATATTTTTGGTATTTATTCATCCATTTGTTTAACAATGTTAGAAGTTTACTATGTATCAGGCTTTTGAAACTGTTTAAAAAATATCTTCTATATTCAGGATCATAGTTAATGAGTCACCATTGCAGGTTTTTCCTAATTATTTTACAGTGTACTAGCCTCTTGTTTCCCATTTCCTTACCTATAGGATCTGTCTTCAATATTGAAAGCATTTTATGTTTAAATAAAAATAACTTTTTCCTGAATTCAGTATGTCTACTGCTTTATACTCTTACTTTTTGGACCTTTCTTGTTCTCTTGTTTCTGAAAATGTGCATCTGACGCTCTAAGCAGTCATAGATGGTTTCCTGAAAGTTATAACTTGTTTGGCATGATGAATATCTATAGCGTTTTTGACATTCTGAAATATGTACCAGTATATTTGCAAGATAGTTATTATACCTCTAGTACAAGCAAGTGCTGTTTTGAGATTATTGATGGATCAAGCAGTGATCATCCTTTCACTCTACAAAATTAAGTACTGCTTTTTTGGGGGACTATATTTATAGCACTAAGGTATACTAATAGAATCAAATATGTTAATGAATGACTAACCTTAAAACTTTTGAAATTTTCAACTGGAAATTTACATTAACAGAATTCTAAATATTTGCTATGTATCTTTTTAAGGCACCAACATAAATAGTAGGTTTTTTTCTTTAAGTGTAAGTCTGTGGCATATTTTTGACATTGTAAAGCATTCATCATAAAATGGAAAGCTATAAGAACTCAGTGAACATCTAGAGGTTAACTTCTTAGTTTTGGGCTCCGTGACAGCCACTTTTTCTCTTTTCACTTTAACTGCCAAAACCTGTCATTTCTGAGACATTTCAAGGAGATAAACAAGGTGAACTGTGCTATGCACATGACCCGATGTAACTGCTGATTTGAGCAAGGTTACTGGTCAGCATACGTAAGGTAACTTGGAGTTTTCTGGTCCATCATGTGATTCATTTGCCTGAATGGAGTGCTATGAAACTAATAAAATTCTTTTGAAAAATTAGGATTGCCTGCCTGTAGTACCAGCTACTCAGGAGGCTGAGGCTACAGGATCATTTGAGCCCAGAAATTTGAGTCCAACTTGGGCAGCATAGCAAGATCCTGTCTCTAAAAATTTTTTTTAATTAAAAATAATCAGGATGATTACTTGTAAATTCTTTCTAACTGCATCAACACTGCTAGGACAAGCAGCAACACTGTCATCTTAGTGACATCTTATTATGTGATGCTGTCTTTGGAACCTCCAGAATTCTACATTTTAAATAAGTTTCACTCAAATGTAAGGAAACTATATTACTTTTTTAAGGAAATTAAATGCTAGCAGTGAAGCATGATTTTTTCATCATTTAGAATCATTAAAATATTATTTACCTTTTGAAGTGTATTTTAAAACTTAGAGCCATAAAGATTTTAAATTTTGAAAGAAAATTAATGATCATTTACTCTATTGGTCTCATTTTACAAATTAGAAGCTGAAGGCTTAGATGGATTAAGTAATGTGTACATGGTTGCTCAGTAAAATAGCAGGGAAAAATATGTGCTTAATAGGCATTTCCTTCATCATGGAGTTGCTTCTTAAAAAGAATTAGGTGCTAAAGTCACTTCCTGAAGGTGATTTTTTGTATAGCCAAAATTACCCATGAAAACTCCTTAGGAAAGCAGTATGACTTAACACCAAATTCAATGGCAGATTTTTCTTCCAGCGTTGGAACAGATTGCTGTCTCAGACTGAGTACCAGAGAAGGTTAGCTTGTGTTTATGGGCTGTTTTTATAAGAAAACAAATAAACAAATAATAACAAAGCCTTTGTCATCAAAAACTAAAATTCTCTGGAACCTGGCGGGATGCTTGGAAGAATTGCATATTTCACGTTCCCTCTTGGGGCACACGTGCAGGGTTTGGAATTGTTCCCATGCTGCTTCGATTGTCCCCTTTGTCAATCTCTTCTCTTGCACCCAGCAGGCTTGTGTGGTTACAGTGAAATATGTTAAGTGGGCATTTGCTGGGCCTCTCCCTGAACATGAATCTGATCCTCAAGATTCAGTAGAGTAGGATGATTTAGTTTCTTAGATGGAGGCTCATAGAGGTTTAATTTACAATTTTTTGCTAGTTTTTAATAGCACCATTTAAAATACCCCACCAATACTGTTTTTGTAAAGGTGCCACAGTTTTTCAGGTGACCTTTATGATCAGATACATTAGAAATACTTTTTCTTCTTTTATCTCTTATGTTTCCTTTTTAGTGCAGCACACCTTCCTTGGGATTTCAAATCCATAGGGCTGAGTGCTTGCTTATATAAGCTCTAGGCATAGGCGAGACTGAGACGATCTAACATGAATGTGTATAGTACAAACATTTCCTTGCCATAAAATTTAAAACCTCTTCATCTTTCTCTAAACCGTAACTGATGTAATTTATTGTTTTCTAAAGGTCGATGTGACCAATGTAAGTGTCTATGAGCTAAAATATTTCAACACAATTTCTTCAGTATCTCTATTAAGAAAAGATATCTCTATTAAGAAAATATACGAAGAAATAAAATACAAATAAAGAATTCTTATTTTTATGAGAAATTATAACTAGAACCCCTCTATCCATACTATGTACAAAAACCATGCACTTGGAAGTCAACAATAACTCTTAAAAGTCAGATTACCAGACCGTTTGTTAATCTTCAACCCCCAACACCCTTTGATGCTGTTTTTTGCCCCTTATTTTTGAGACTTCTCTCTTCATTGGCGGTGACATTGTCCTGGATCTGCCAGTTTTCTGACCAGTCCTTTTATTTTTACAGAAACTTGTTTCTTTCCTTATTCTCTAAATATTCTTCAGGCTTTACTGTGGATTTCCTTCTTTTAAGAGGCCAGTTTAAGCAGAAAGCTTCATCTCCAACTAAACGTGCCTGGAGCCATCTCTTACTGGCTCCTGAGAGCCGATTCTGCACGTCATGCACTGAAAGCACAGATCTGCATTCATTGCATGTACATTGGTAGCAGGAAGTCAGCTGTGATGACAGCATTTACACCACAGGAAACCGCAAACACTACAAATCAGGGCTTTTCCTCCCTCAGAGAGCCAGTGTCCCAGCATACCCCTATTGAATCCCAACCTCTGTCTAAAGCTCCCAGGATCATTTTTCTCTGAATATGCTACTCCTCAAACTCAGTTTGTTCAAAACAAACAGACTGACATGTGAAACCAGTTCTTAATTTCCCTGTTTTTTTTTTTTTTTTTGGTAGAAACGCTATTTTTCAGGCTCTCAGGCTTGGAAACATTGTACAAGATTTTGACTCCTACTGTACTTTTAACATGCACATCCAATCTCTACCAAGGAGTATAAATTTTAAGTTAGCAGTGTTTCCCAGCACTATCCTTTCAATTCTCACTTTGTTTAGGTGTTTGTTATGAACCTCCTAGTTAATCTTTTCAGTCTAACATCCTCTGGCTCATTGATGTTCCGTATCACTGCCAAACATTTAATTTTTAAAGTTCATTTTTGCTAGGCATTAAGCCAATTGTCTTATTTAATCCTTAAAACAGCCTTATGCGCTGGTATATCAGTTAGGATTTGTCAGTGACAAAACAAACAAAAACTAGCCCTCTCTCAACCCCAATAACTGTGGCCAAGAGAGTGGTGTATGCAAATTATCTTCTAAGCCAACAAGGGCCAACTTGGAGCTAAGGATGGGGCTAGTGTGATATAAGCCCCTCTGCTGAGAATTGCGAGGGAGATGGATGCTGAGTACAGCAACAAATATCTACATTAGGCAGTTATTAGTATCCCCATTTTATGGCTGAAGAAATAGGCCACATAGTTAATTAACATCTCCAATATTTTTCAGCAAGGACAAGGACTTGAAATTTTCCTGAATTTGAAGCCTATGCTCTATCCATTATGCGTTGTCATCAACCTCCCAACTCTGTACTAGAAGCTAGTGGTCAAGTGCTTATACTCTCAATTTGGGTAGATCTGTGTTTAAATCTCTGCTTTGCCACTTGCTTCCTGGGTGACACTGGACAAGTGGCTTACTCCCCTATGATAACAATATCAATCTTACTGGAAAAAATAAAATACTTGGTAGGATTTCTCTGCATACTTCTAAAGTGCTTGGAACAGGATTTGCTTTGGTAAGACTATAATAAATGTCAATTCTGATAATCATGATGATTATGATGATTAAACATTTGTGCAAGGAATAGAGTATATTTTTCTATTTCTATTTGCTATATTGCTAAGGATAACTGATTGCTTTTCATAAATTATTGTTGAGTTGAAAAAAACTAAAGATATATGAGAAAATCTGATGGTGGAAATTGTATTTCAAAGATTAATAGCATTATTAAGGTGCAAGGATGTTAAAATGGAACTTGTCTTGGATCAAAAATTTCAGCTGAGGCCCCAAAGTGAAAGGTGACAACCATCCCCAAAGTCCAAAGTGAGATGCTTGACTGTCCAAGCAGGACTTGGGAAGGAGCTGGTCCAGAATCATTCTCATGACCCTTACTTGGCTACCAGGTGAGAGAGTTGTTGATTTCATAGGAGATTTCTCTGGGGCCATTGTCTATGTTCTGGGGAACCTGTTATCTTTGTCAAAAACATATACATACGCTGAAGAGAAGCAGGGGTACTTCCCTTGACTTCAAGTCAAATGAGAGAGGCATGGAGGAAACTGCTCTAAGAGCTTCATGAGTGCTGTCTGCAGTGGACTGGTGTCTGGCCAGCACCTGAAGACTCCCAAGGCGAGACGCTGTGGCTAGAACTCAGAGTGAGAAAGGCTGCGCTGACAATAACCTGCACTGTTTGAGTTGTTGGGGCAAGAACATATGATTCTTGTGAACCAGGTTTGGGGGATCTGTCCACAACACAGCTGGTGTTGCGGAAATTGTTACTCCTGTTGGAAAGGAGCCCCAGGAGCTGATGTTACCCAGGGCCCACAGAGGTCAGATGGAAGACCCTGGTAGAAAGAGGCAGTGTGTGCTCCTGAAGCCCAGTGTCTAGGGCAGAGGGCTGTAAGTGACCATCTCAGGGAAATTTGCAAGCCTGAGTCTCCAGAAATGGGATCTCTCTCCAGGACTCAGGAAGGCCCCTTTGAGAGAAAGGGAGACACTCCACACTCAGAATGTTAGCACTAGATCATGGTGGTACCAGCTCAATCAGCCCTTCCCTGCCTCCTAAGCACATTTTATCTTTGAAGTTAAAAGGAGAGAGGATCCTAACACATACTGAGATTTGTTTGGCTTGATTTTTCAAGTTGGAAATGGAGATGTTACAGGAATGGAGGACAGGTAAAGTTTCAGTCTCAGATATAGAGGTGAAATTGAGCTGCCTCTGGCCGAGTAAAGTGGGATAAAAAACAGTGCTGTTGGGGGAAATGTTGCCTTTCCCTAATCTGTTGCTTCTAAGTCAAGCTAACTGACAGCTGTGCTCGAGTCCCCTGGAGAGAACCACTTTTGAAGAAATATTCGCGTGGCATGAGGCTCTGAACTATTTATGGAAAAGCAAAGCATTGCACTCAAAAGCAGTGAAGAAGAGAAAATCAGGGGACTGTCTTCTTAGTGCTTTTTGATGACTGTGTTGGTGGGGTGCAGATGAGTGCAGAGGTGAGCTGCAGAGTAGTGATCACCAGCAACACACAACGAAGGCAGAACCTGCCTCACTCCTTGAAGCTTGAGGCCCAGGGTGAAGGAAATGAGGTCATCTGTCACTAAGAACAGCTTTGGTGTTCCTATAGAGACCAGCACCAGTGACAGGCTAAGAGAAGTGCGTGCTGGTGTGGGCGGGCAGTGTAACTGTAAGAAACCTCAGAGAATACAGGGAGAGCTCCAAATTAGAGAGTGGAAAAGAAGGTAGAACTAAGGGTTCATGTTTTTCATCTGCTGTCCATTTTATGTATGATAATATTTTTATAGTGCTTTTATATTGAGAGAGCTCTTCTAATCATATTATTTCATATACAATATATTTTTTTGAGACAAGGTCAGCTGGGCGTGGTGACTCATGCCTGTAATCCCAGCACTTAGGGATGCCAAGGTGGGTGGATCATCTGAGGTCAGGAGTTCGAGACCAGCCTGACCAACATGTCAAAACCCCGTCTCTCTACTAAAAATACAAAAATTAGCTGGGCATGGTCGTGGGTGCCTGTAATCCGAGCTGCTCAGGAGGCTGAGGCTGGAGAATCACTTGAACCCAGGATGGGGAGATTGAAGTGAGCCAAGATTGCGCCACTGCACTCCAGCCTGTGCAATGGAGTGAGACTGTCTCAAAAAAAAAAAAAAGAAAGAAAGAAAGAAAAAAGACAGGGTCTTGCTCTGTCACCCAGGCTGGAGTGCAGTGGCACAATCAGGCTCACTGTTACCTTGCACTCCTGTGCTCAAGCAGTCCTCCCACTTCAGCTTCCTGAGTGGCTGGGACTGCAGGCAGCACACCACCATGGCTGGCTAATTTTTAAATTTTTTTTGTAGAGACAGGGTCTCTCTCTATGTTGTCCAAGCTAGTCTTGGACTTTTGGCTTCAAGTGATCCTCCTGGCTGGGCCTCCCAAAGTGCTGAGAGTATAGAAGTGAGCTATCCTGCCCAGCTCTATTTCATATAATTCTTAGGGTAGCTTTCCAGTTGATCAACTGTGCCACCTGATGGTGAGAACCAGAGGAGGAAGCTAGCAGGTTAAGTTGCTTACCCACCACAGATGATGTGACAGAATTTGGACCAAATTTGTCTAATAATTTCCTAATTCAGAGGACTCCTTCCATTGCACCAGCCTTTAGGGCTGTGTTGAACTGGGGCAAAAGGATATCAGATGATTCAGGGGCAGTATTTTAAAATTTAATGCTAATGTGTTTAGTTTTAAATTTGCCTTCTATTTTTGGCAGGGATACTGGTTTTCCATTAATGGGCTGAAGTAAACTCACTTAAGTAAAAAGAGCACAGATTAAAAAGCATCAAGTAAGTAGTAGCATCGAGTTGTGGCAGTAATTGTGAAGGGGACAGTGTGCGTGAAATTTCGAAGCAGCTGCTCTAAAGGCTTCCTGGCCAAAACAGAGAGGGTATCATTTGATTACATTCTCTAAAGGGAGTTCTGAATGTGTCCTGTGACTAAGTCTTGACCTCAAAATGGGATAATAATAAACTCTTTGTGAATAAGGGCTGTGCCTTCTAAAATCTAGGTGTTGTGTCCACTCCCCCCTCCCCTAATTCATAAAGTCCTAACTCCGGTACCTCAGAATGCAGTCTTATTTGGAGACAGGGTCTTTACAGAGGTAAGCAAGTTAAATGATGTCGTTAGGGTGGGCCTTCATTCAATATGACTGTTGCTCCATGGAAAGGGGAAACAGCATGGGACACGAAGACAGTCACCTGCACACCAAGGAAAGAGGCTTAGAACAGATTCTCCCACACCACTTGCGAAAGAAAACAACACTGCCAACACCTTGATTTTGGACTTCTAGCCTCCAGAACTTTAAGACAATAACTTTCTGTTGTTTAAGCTACCCAGTTTGTGGTACTTTATCATGGCAGCCCTAGCAAACTGATATAATAGGTTTGTGCATAAATACTGGGGACATAAATAATAAACTTTAAACTCAATAACAGGATCTTCCTGTGTAATTTTTTTTTTTTTTGACAGAGTCCTGCTCTGTCACCCGGGCTGGGGTGCACTGGCGCAGTCTTGGCTCACTGCAACCTCTACTTCCTGGGCTCAAGTGATTCTCCTGCTTCAGCCTCCCAAGTAGCTGGGACTACAGGTGTGTGCCAGCTAGGTGTTTTTTTTTTTTTTTTGAAAGAAAGAGAGAGAAAAGAAGAAAGAAAGAAAGAGTGAAAGAAAGAAAAAAAGAAGAATGTAAGAGAGAAAGAAAGAGGAAGAGAAAGAGGGAGAGAGAATGGGATTCTTGTTCTATTGCCCAGGCTAGAATGCAGTCTAAAAATGGGTATTAAAAACCTCTTTTATGCCAATAATTGTGCTTAACAATGGAGATAGGAAGGAATAAGAGATGAAAATAACAAACGAGCAGCCAACCAATATTTTATTTAAACCTGTGAAATGCTATGCAATTGCTGAGGAGTGATTTACTTCCAATTATGTGGTCACTTTAAAAATAGGTGTAATGTGATACTGAGAAAAATGTATGTTTTGTGGATTTGGGGTGG
>CAUYLG010005288.1:0-34204 GCA_963573385.1 Cacajao melanocephalus | reverse complement strand
TTATTTGAGGACATCAGCTAGGTATCCTACAATTTGATTCAATTCTGACACTGCCCAGAGTTACTGCAGACCTCTCTGTTTAGGGGCTCATTCCCATAAGACTGCCTTCTCCCCACTTCAGACAACAATCACAAGTAATGGATCTCCAGGTTACCCACACTTCTGTCTAACTTACCTACTGATTGGGAGTTCTCACAACCCCCTCCTCAGGTTCAATAATTTGCTATAAGGGCCCACAGAACTCAGGGAAACACTACTTCCTGTTACTGGTTTATTATAAAGAATATAAATTAAAATCCAGATGAAGAGGTACATAGGGCAAGGTCCAGAAAGGTCCCAAATGCAGATGCTGCCATCCATGTGGATGTGGGGTACACTACCCTCCCAGAATATGAATGTGTTCACCAAACTGGAAAATCTTAGACATTTAGGATTTTTTTAGAGGTTTCATTAAATAGACATGATTGATGAAATCATTGACAATTGGTGATTAGCTCAGTGTCCAGCCCCTATCCTCTCCTTGGAGGTCAAGGGGTGAGGCTGAAAGTTCTAACCCTCTAATCATGTCTTAGTGGGGGAGTGCAGGAGGGGGCAACATGGACATTTGCCTTTTGCTCCAAGGCTCTAAGTGGGTGGGAATGCAAGGGAGGATTGAACCTCAATTTTCAGCTCTAGGGAAGAAAGGAGGAAACAGACTCGAGAGGAGGGAAACTATATGCTTTGGGTTCTTTATGTAGGAATTTTCAGTGGGATACTCTGCATTTCTCAAACCCAAAGTCAATTTCTGGATCTCAATCTCAGGCAGCAGCATCCTGAGGATCTACTCTGGATATGAGGTCCTAAAAGGACCCAGTCTCACTTTGCTCTCAACAGTTCCCTTCCATCTAATGACAAGGGTTTCTGCTCCATCTGATACCTCCTCTTCCTAGGTCTCAGAAGAGGCCTCAGAAGAGGGTCTTTCTGAGAACCACCTGCAGAGACTGTCTTACAGATTTCCCTCTGTAGAGCCTTTGCTGTCTTCCTTGTTTCTGTTTTATGGCCAATGCTTTAGACTTGGTGATTTGCGCCCATTTTATGGCCAATGCTTTAGACTTGGTGATTTGCACCCATTCTTGGTGACACCTCCTTGTTGGTGTTGAACCCTTTTGGTCGTAGCTCAGCTCTATGAGACAGCCACATGACACCAAATTCTTTTAGGAGAATACATTAGAAAAAATAAATTGTAGTAGTCGTATTAACCTCTATATTTGTGCATCTTACAGAATTGAAGCCAATTCTTAAATGTCTTCCACATTCTTTTTTACAGCTGGATAGTACTTTATTGTGTCACTACCATTATTTAATCACTTTCCTATGAGTGGACATTGATTTCTAATATTAAACTATTACAAACAATACTGGAAGGAACAACCTTGTGCAAATATACAGTATTTTTGTATGTCTGGATGTGTATCTTCACAGATTCCTAAAACTGGTGCTGGTAGGTCAAATAGTAAGTGCATATGTGTAGTTTTATTAGGTATTCTCAAATTCCCCTCCAAAGGGCTACTATAAGTATTTACTGCCACCAGCAGTATATGTGAGTGCCTGTTTTACCACAGCCTTGTTAATCAGTTTCTTATTATTCTTGTGACATTTATAGAGTATCTGATGATTTAACCTCTCTCATTCCTGATGTTACTAATTGTGTATTCTCCTTCTCCCTCTTTTTAAAAATTTTTCTGCCTAGAGGCTTATCAATTTTATTGACCATCTCAATGAACTAGTGTTTAGTCTTACTGATTTTCTTTATTGTTTTACTGTTTTCTATTTTTTTGGTTTCTCCCTTTGTATTTATTATTTCTTTTCTTTTGTTTACTTGGTGTTTAAGTTACTCTGCTTTTTCTGGTTACCTAAATTATAAACTGAGGCCATCGATTTGAGACCTTTCTTTTTTTCTAATCTCGGCATTTTAGTGCTGTAAATTCCCCTCTAATACTACTTTAGCTATATCTCACAATTTTTTATGTTTTTTTGTTTTCATTTTTCTTCAGTTTGAAATGACTTACTGGTTTATCTTTATCTTTGAAGTTGTTCTTTGTTCCAAGAGTTATTTAGATGTATGCTGTGTAATTCTCAATATTTTGGGATTTTCCAGTTATACTTCATATAACTTGAATCCTTTTAATTTATTGAAACTTCATTTATGGCCCAGAATATGGTCTATCTTGATAAATATTCTATGTGTACTTGAAGAGAATGTGTATTCTTCTGTTATTGTGTGAATTGTATTGTAAATGTCAATAAGGCCCAGTTGGTGCAGAATTATTTTATTTTGTTTTATTTTATTTTTCAAGTTCCAGGGTACATGTGTAGGATGTGCAGGTTTGTTACATAGGTAAACATGTGCACCTATCAACCCATCACCTAGGTATTAAGCCCGGCATCTATTAACTCATTTTCCTAATGCTCTCCCCGCTTGCTGTCCTCCCTCAACAGGCCCCAGTGTGTGTTGTTCCCCTCCCTCTGTCCATGTGTTCTTTTTTCAGCTCCCACTTATAAGTGAGAACATGCAGTCTTTGGTTTTCTGTCCCTGCATTAGTTTGCTGAGGATAATGGATTCCAGCTTCATCCATGTCCCTGCGAAGATCATGATCTCGTTCCTTTTTTGGGGATGCATAGTATTCCATGGTATACATGTACCACATTTTCTTTATCCAGTCTGTCACTGATGGACATTTGGGTTGATTCCACGTCTTTACTATTGTGAATAGTGCTGCAATGAACATTTGTGTGCAGGTATTTTTATAATAGAATGATTTCTATTACTCTGGGTATATACCCAGTAATGGGATTGCTGGGTCAAATGGTATTTCTGGTTCTAGGTCTCTGGGGAATTGCCACACTGTCTTCCACAATGCTTGAACTAATTTACATTTCCAACAATTGTGTAAAAGCATTCCTATTCCTCTGCAACCTCACTAGCATTTGTTGTTTCTTGACTTTTTTATAATCACCATTCTGACTGGTGTGTGATGATATCTCATTGTGATTTTGATTTGCATTTCTCTAATGACCAGTGATGATTAGCATTTTTTCATGTTTCTTGGCCTCATATATGTCTTCTTTTGTAGTGTCTATTCATATCCTTTGCCCACTTTTGAATGGGCTTGTTTTTTTCTTGTAAATCTGTTTTAGTTCATTGTAGATTCTGGATATTAGCCCTTTGTCAGATGGGTATATTGCAATAATTTTTTCCCATTCTGTTGGTTGCTGATTCACTCTAATGATTGTTTCTTTTGCTGTGCAGAAGCTCTGGAGTTTAATTAGGTCCTACTTGCCTATTTTGGCTTTTGTTGCCAATGCTTTTGGTGTTTTAGTCATGAAGTCCTTGCCTATGCCTATGTCCTGGATGGTTTTGCCTAGGTTTTCTTCTAGAGTTTTTGTGGTGTTAGGTCTTATGTTTAAGTCTTTAATCCATCTGGAGTTAATTTTAGTGTAAGGTGTCAGGAAGGGGTCCAGTTTCTGCTTTCTGCACAAGGCTAGCCAGTTTTCCCAACACCATTTATTAAACAGGGAATCCTTTTCCCATTGCTTGTTTTTCTCAGGTTTGTCAAAGATCAGATGGTTGTAGAAAATTGCAGGTATTTAATAAATATTGATAGCTGAAAATAAGAACTCTTACTTTGCTTTTTGTGAAGGTAGTAATATTATTTTCCATACTGTCATCCTTGCAATGGAATGCATATTTTTTGTTACCCATTTTAATTTGGCTCTTAGGAAAAACTACTATTGCAACAGTTACTGAGATACAAAAGGCATATTTAAGTATCATATTAAATATTCTAACAATTAAAAAATAAGAAAAATGTCAAAACAAAATTACTATTTCAGAGATGAATAATAGATGTTTCACACTTGCAATCAGTACTATGTATATACTTCTTCAGGGGAGCTGCAAGAGGTGGGCATGTTCTGGCAAAAAACCTTTCCAGCAACTGATGTTGAACTTATTAACATAATTAAACTCCTTAGGAAAAGAACCCTTCTGCATAAAATTTAGGACTTATACCTGCAAACTTCTTTTTAGAACTGCTAATTGTATTGGTTGGTTTTAAAATTATTTATCTTTAGAAATGAAGTATACCATGAGTGAAAATTTTCAGTTAGGTTATTAAGCTATTGAGTGTATCTATTAGGTTTTTATAGAATCTGCTAACTTTATTTTCTTTAAAAATTATTATTTTTTTGAGACAGAGTCTCGTTCTGTTGCCCAGGCTGCAGTGCTGTGGCACGATCTCGGCTCACCGCAACCTCTGCCTCCTGGGTTCTAGCGATAGACGCTGTTAATTTTAAATGGAATTTAGAAGTGATGAAAAACCACTAAGCAGAATCAGGATATGGAGGAGAAAAGCATCCCCCTTAGGTATCACAGTGCAGCAAGCAGAAAACTTCAGGAATCCACCAAAAGATAGATATGTAAATAGTAAAATTCCATTAAAAATAAGAACCAAGAAATAATTCTGAATAGCAAGGGAATTCTGCAAAGGACTTCACCAAAATCAGTCGAGTTTCAAGAAGAATAACAAAGAAAATCTTAAGCCGTTGCTGAAGTGCTTAGCTAGCAGAATAAACCTATTTCATTTTCTTTCTTGAAGCTCACAATCCTTTTTATAGGTTGTAAAGCAAAAGCAGAAAACTTCAGAAGGTCTTGGGAAATGACATAAACTGGGTTAAGTATGACTTTTAGGAGGCCTAATCTGCTTTCACTAGATAAGATTTTCCATGCTTGTTGCAAGTCAGATTAATTTGCGGACTGAATTGCCCCACCTTTGCTTTAGGGTCTTTTATGGATATACTCAACGCATGTGAAAAATTTCAAGGTGACTTCTAGACCAGTAATGTTCAATAGAACTTTCTGTGACAAGGGAAATGTTCTGTTTCTTTGTCTGATGAAGTAGCCACCGGCCACCTCTGGCTGCTGAACACTTGAAATATGAATGGTGTGACTGGTCAACTAAATTTTAAAATGTATTTTATTTTCATTAATCCAAATTTAAATAGCCTCAACAGTCTCAAGTAGCCAGTGGCTATCATATTGGACAGTGCAGTTCTAAATCCTCTCTGTCCCTTTAACTGAAGGCTTTAGACATCTTTGCACTACATTTTCTGGGTTATCTGGGCTTATACATCACCCAAGCCTTCTAGGTTCACTAGAGATAGGGTGACCATATAATTGATTGTCCAAACTAGGACACTTTGAGAAAGATGGGGAGCGTTATTAACATCTGTGATAAGACCAGAGGCATATCTGGGATTGTCCAGGCCAAATAGGAAGGTATAATCTGTCCACCCATAGGGTTTGCGACTTGAGGGTTCCATTGAGAAGTAACTGGACTTCACTTTTTTTTTAGGCTGCTGCTACAGATAGTGTCTAAGGATCTTCTGGAGTTTTAACATACCGTGATTTTCTTTGACACCAAAATATTTATGAAAATCATTGGAATTCATTTCTGCTTTCCCAGTGACTCTCAACTATAGAGTAAAGCAGTGTCTAACATGATGCCAAATGACTAACTAAAAATAGAAGTAATCAATCATACTGCTATTTAAGATTAGACCAAGCATCTGAATAGCTACATTGGTTTGGATATTTGGATATTTGCAAGCAGTTGGGATTACAGGTGCCTGCCACGACGCCCAGATAATTTTTATATTTTTAGTAGAGATGGGGTTTTGCCATGTTGGCCAGGCTGATCTCAAACTCCTGACCTCAAGTGATCCACCCCTCTTGGCCTCCCAAAGTGCTGAGATTACAGGCATGAGCCAGTGCACTTGGCCTGGTTTGGATACTTAAACTTTCTTTTAGTTTTTCACCAACAGCCATAGGTTTTTTTTTTTTTTTTTTTTTTTGCAATATAGTTACTCAGCATTCTGTGACAGATACAAATTCTCCCAAAAGGATTAAACTGGGCTGGCTGAGCACGCAGCAGTTCATCTAGTCCAGATCCAGATTTTGTGTGTGAGTGTGTGTGTGTGTGTGTGTGTGTGGTGGGAAAGGTCATGGAAAATGTAAATTTAAGTTGCTACATGTACTCTCTTAGCTCTCTGCCATCAGTAGAGGAAGCAAATTAAGATTAGCTTTTAACAATTACATTTCAGAAAATAAGACTAAGTCACTGCAAAATACTTTAGGTTTCCCATTTTCAGAACTCAAGCCATTTTAAAATAGCCTACAAGGCCTTTTCTTTGATACACAGTTCTGTACAGAATATAGATTTGTATATAAAATGAGCAAGTTATATTTGTATTTGTATATAAAATTGTATTTTATACATTATACATTATATTTGTATATAAAATATGAGCAAGTCACAAAAATAATTTAAAAATCCAATTGCATCAATAAACAAAATGTCCTTAAAGCAGCAAACGTGACAAGCCAAGACTTGTGGAATCTCTCTAACATTGCCCAGCTTTTCAAATCCCACCCACGTTTTATAACACTTTGTGTTGAACATAGCAGAGTTTTGTATTAAGAAACAAATATTTCACAATGTATAGGCCTATGGATGAACAGGAAAAGGGAAAGTGGTTATTTCAGGATATTTACCTGTAGAAAAATAACTTAGCATCATAGCAATTCAATTAATCAGAAGTATGTCTCTGAATCACTTTGTTCAAGATTTTCACCGACCTGATAGCTCGAATGACAGTTTTAAGTGGTGGGGTGAGGTCTTCCACTGATACATCACACTGGCATCCTTTTTCATCATATACATCATCAGTGCCAAGGGCTGTGTCAGCTGCAAGAGAATATTGCCAGTTAAATAACACCACCATCCGCAGTTTGAAACATGTTACTGAATTTTTCTCATGTAGAAATGGCGGGTTACTCACAGACTAAGCTGATAAACCAAGATATGTATAAGGTCAGCTAATTGTCTTCCCAATATTATTTTTTCTTCTTTTTCTATAGCCTCCTTAGTTTTATGTAATTTAATATGAATACTTTTCTGAGCTGTTTTCTGTGGGGAAGATGAAGCTGTTGACACATTATCTTTCCAGTAGTGGTGATGGATTTGTGTTGATCCACCGATGCTCTTTTGCCCAGTTCTTGGAAACAGCCAGCTTTTAAATGGCAGCTATCTGGAGTTAGACAAATAGTCTTTGGACTTGTAACTAACTGGCCTGTGTATATCAAGCTCACATCCCATGACATTGACCCTCTTAGCCTTATGCCCTGAACAAGTAAGCTAAGCGGCAGGAGCTGAGAAAGTTGACTACCGATTAGTTACTGGATATAGGTGGCCAGGAAAGAGCTTGCATTAGATCATACAGCCAAAGCTGAAAGCAGATTTTCAGACTGGATAAAAAAATCAGTTTTTCACAAATCAAGGAAATTTACTTCTGGGTTAATTGCAAATGTTTGGGGAAGGGAGCGAGGTTATAATAAATGCCAAATTATTATGAATTTGTAAAATAAATAAGGAATATGTTCATATCATTGCATTTTTGTTTTCAGTAACAAAATGTTGGAATGAAGTTAAAATTCCTGTGATGGGGGATAGGTTTAATTAATATTGGTAGGTTTATATAATGGAATATTAGACCATTTAAAAAATGATGTTGAAGACTAATGACTGGGAAAATGTCATAAGGTATTGTTAAAGAAAAAAATCTCTCTCTATATATGAAATGAAGAATGATTTGATTGGTTTTCCTCGCCTGTATTTTCTGACATTTCTCCAGTGAACATGTATTACTTTAGTAATACAAAGTAAATAAAGTGATAAAAATGCTCTCATGAAAGAGGAGTTATGTGGCCTCCAAATGCATTTTTTTTTTTTTTTTTGAGACAAAGTCTTGTTTTGTCACCCAGGCTGAAGTGTAGTAGTGTGATCTTGGCTCACTGTCACCTCCACCTATTGGGTTCAAGCAATTCCCATGCCTCAGCCCCCTAAGTAGCTGGGATGACAGGCCCACTCCACCACACTCAGCCAATTTTTGTATTTTTAGTAGAGATGCGGTTTCACCATGTTGGGCAGGCTGGTCTCGAACTTCTGGCCTCAAGTGATCCGTCTGCCTTGGCCTCCCTAAGTGCTGGGATTACAGGGATGAGCCATCATGCCCAGCCTCCAAATACCATTATATGGTCCAAGCCTCTCTAAATATTGACATACACTAGAGGAGTAATACTACTTTGTGTTGCCTTTGCATTGTGCAGTGTTCATTTGTTAAGTCATGAAAGGGAAAGAATTTGCCATGGGCTGTCATTCATGGTTGGGCTCCAAATTTTGAAAGGCTATTGGAGGTTCATTCATTGAGGCAGTGCTTATATTTGGAATGCAGTTTGTGTGTCATTTACATCAGTGAATATTTACTGTGTGTTTATGCAGTTTACTTTTTGCTGGAGTGCAGGTGGTGGTGGGGGAAGAGAGGATGAGATACATGTAGACACATGGATCTTCACAGCTCTTCTTCAGGGTCCCCTTGCCCTCAAGCCTAGTGGGGGACAGATGAAACTACTACCTCACAATAATGATAATAATAGTGCTATTTCTCTAAATTTGTCTTCCTGTATTCATATATTGAAACTTAATCACCACTGTGATAGTATTAAGATGTGGGAACTTTAGGAGGTGATTCATTTATGAGGGTGGAGCCCTCATGAATGGGATTAACAACCTTATAGAAGGGCTGGAATGAACTAGGTAGGCCCTCTTGCCCTCCTGTCCTTCTCCCATGTGAGGGAATAGTGCTGGTCTCTTCTGGAGGACTCAGTAGCAAGGTGCCATCTTGAACTGTGAGAAATAAATTTCTAGTCTTTAGAGGTTATGCAGTTTCAGGCATTTTGTTATAGTAGCTCAAATGGACTAAGACAAATAGCAACCACTCATTGAAATTTATGCCAGGTACTGGGGTGCAGCTTCTGTATATATTAGTTTTCATACTTAGAGCAACTTTGCAAGTCGTTGATGGTTTTATGACCAATTTTCAGATGCAGAAATTAAGGCCTGGAGAGGGTAAGTACCTCCTCTGAGGCCATGAAGGTGGCAAGTGGAGCTAGTAAGTTGCAGAGGATGAGATTAGAATCCAGTTTCCTGAGGCTTCAAAGCCCATACCCTTTGCACTGTATTACTCAATGTCAGAACGAGTTTGGGGTTAAATTGTGACATACAACACGTCAGGAGAGACAGGGCAAGGAGCTCACTACTTGTGCATGTTGCCTGATGTGTACAGCCTGTCCCTGTCAGATACATGTTTTCTCCAGAAAAGTTTGCCCCAGTTGGAATGGGAGTACATCGATTAACTCTGTGTTTGACAGTTGGTTCTGACTCAGTGATGTCACTTCAGGGTAGCCCCATTTGCTGGATTGACCACCTACACAACACAGTCTTTTTAGCCCATAAACATCATGCCCAGGGTTAGATGACATTCTTTCCAGGAATTGTTCATGGTTTCTTTTCCTGATTTTATTGTAAACTGCTCTTAGTCGCTGTAGTGGGATGAATAGAGTCACCCCAAGATTTATGTCCACATGGAACATCAGAATATGAGCTCAGTTGGAATAAAGGTCTTGCAGATGTACTTAACGTAGGGTTCAAGATGAAGTCACACTGGATTACTGTGAACCCTAAATGCAGTAAAAATGTCTTTATGAGACAGAAAAGGCAAAGACATAGGGACACAGAGAAGATGGAAACAGAGGCTGGAGTCATGCATCTACAAGCCAAGGAACACGAGGGATTGTTGGCCATCACTGGTAGTTAGGAGAGAGGAGGGGCTGGTTTATCCCACAGAGCTTCCAGAAGGAAGGAACCATAATGATCCCATGATTTCAGACTTCTGGACTCCTGTACTGTAAGATAATACGCTTCTGTGGTTTCAGGCCACCTGATTTGTGGTAATTTGGGATGGCAGCCCAAGGAAACTAATACGGTTGGGAAAACTTTCCTTCATGGCTTCCAATTCTTTACTCCAGGACAATAATGATGATGATAGTAATACAAGTTTTTTTTTTTTTTTAAGAGAAATTTAATTATGTGCCAAGAACTTTAATTAATTGCATCAAAACCCCCTGAAGTGTATATTACTATTACCTCTTATTTTGTAGATTATGAAAGTGAGGAATAGAAGGCTAAGACACTTGCCAAAGGACACTTGGAGAATAAATGACAGAATGAGAAAATGAGAACTTTAACCCCAGTAATTGGGTTCTGGCGCTGTCTGACCCTGAACCTCATCTCTGACCACTTCCAGATTTGCCCTTCTTGTAGCTCTCTCTCTCTCTCTCTCTCTTTTTGAGATGGTGTCACCCAGGCTGGAGTACAGGGGCACAATCTTGGCTTGCTGCAACCTCCGCCTCCTGGGTTCAAGCAATTCTCCTGCCTCAGCCTCCTGAGTAGTTGGGATTACAGGTGCTTACCACCATGCCCAGCTAATTTTTGTATTTTTAGTAGAAACGGGGTTTCATCATGTTGGCCAGGCTGGTCTTGAATTCCTGACCTCAGGTGATCCACCCACCTGGGCCTCCCAAAGTGCTGGGATTATAGGTGTGAGACACTGTGCCTGACCGCCCTTCTTGTATCTCTTACTGGTATCTGGGTTCCCATCTCCTGCATTACGTTTTCCTTCCCATGACTGGTGCATTTGGCATGGTGTGGACCCCATAACATCCAGAGGGGATCTGATTTTGAGCAATGTGGTCACCATGGCCATGTGCTGGGCCAGGCCACACCCCAAGGAGACTTGGAAATACACAGACCCTGGAACTTCAAGGGGTGTGTTTAAGGGATGTGGGGAGGTCAGGTGGAATAGAGGACTCATATACAGGCTGGGTGGCTGACAAAACTGAAGCCACCAGCCATTATTATGGAGCTCTGTGAGATGCCCAGATGTTAGCTCCCCTAAGGAAATGTTGAAAAACAGTTTATCAAGAGCCCAGTACAGCTGGGCATCATGGCTCATGCCTGTAATCCCAGAACTTTGGGAGGCTGGGACAGGAAGACTGCTTAAGGCCAGGAGTTTGCGACCAGCCTGGGCAACCCTGTCTCTACAAATAATAATAATAATAATAATAATAATAATAATAATAATAGTAATAATAATAAAAAGCTGGGCATGGTGGTGTGTGTGCCTGTAGTGATTCAAGCTACTCAGGAAGCTGAAGAGGGAGAATAGCTTCAGCCCAGGAGTTCAAGGTTGCAGTTAGCTATGATTCTACTACTTCACTCCAGCCTGGGCAATCGAGTGAGACTCTGTCTCTTAAAAAGATTCCCAGTACAGAATTCACAAGAGTGTTTTATACTGTCCTTCAAAATAGAGGCATATGACTGCTTTTTCTCATCTGAGTCTGATTGAGAGCTACTTCGATCTTAGTCTCTTCCTATATCTGAGAAAACTGAGGAACACTGGAGTGGTTACAAGACAGATCCTGCAAGCCTATATTAATAACTTCTGTATTTGAAAACACAGTATAACCAACCATAACATGATAATGCAGGTTCAAATAATGAAATAGCATAAAATACAGAGTCCTTCAATTTTGAAGTTAATAGAAAACTTTCTTTCAGCATGTGTTTACTGTCACAATAAGGACAAAAGTAAAGATAGTGAAACTATATTGTTCACATATAAATGGACCTGAGAACATCCCAAATGATTACAAGACATTACCTCCCAGCCTAATATTGCAAAACCCATCAACATCCTGTACCTCAATAAGAGACTCATCCTGTTTAGGAACAGGGCTAGACTGAGGATGAGAGTTAGTCATCAATTACATTACACTCAAATGCATCTGATTGTGCAGTTTTATATAGCACTTTATAACTTGATTTTAAGCTGTAAATTAAACACTCAATCCTGCTTTTTCTGAGTAGGTGTAGTTAGAGCAAATGAATAGGAAATATATCTTTGCTGGCATGTGTTGAGGCAGGAATGAATTAGGGAATATTTTTCTCTTGCTTCAAAGCTACAAAAATGAGCAAGATGGCGTCTTTCTGTTTTGTAAGCACACTAAGTCCTCACTTAATGCCTTTGATAGGTTCTTGGAAATTGTGACTTTAAGTGAAATCACATATAATGAAACTAATTTTATCATAGCTATTTAAACAAGAGTTACAGTCCTATGGCATATTTCCGGCCACAAAAACATCACCAAATTTCTACATAAAGACACAAAATGCAATATTAAACACCGAAACAAATGTGAGCTACATATACCTTTAAGAAAGATCAATGAAAACAAGTAAGATAATTATTTACCTAATTTTTAGTAATTATGACAGTGGTCAAAGTGGTGGCAGGTTAAATAAAAAAAATAAATGCTTGCAAAGTGAAAATTGGAAGGGGTACCTCCTACCACTATGCAGTTAAAAAACAAACGAGCAAATATTGGTGGGCTTGCTGAGTGCTTTCCTACGGCATCATTTATTGTTGTGCATTTGTATGACTGTTGTATGCTTTCTTTTAGCCAAACTCATTTTACTGCCAGATGTATGATTATTGCATACTTGACAATTTTTTTTTTTTTTTTTGAGACAAGGTCTCCCTCTGTTGCCTAGGCTAGAGTGCAGTGGTGTGATCACAGGTAACTGCAACCTCGACTTTCTGGGCTCAAGCGATCCTCCCTCCTTAGCCTCCCTAGTAGCTAGGACTACAGGCACATGCCACCATGTCTGGCTAATTTTTATTTTTATTTTTTAATTCTTTGCGGAGATGGGGAGGTCTTGTTATGTTGCCCAGGCTGGTCTTGAACTCCTGACCTCAAATGATCCTCCTGCCTTGGCCTCCCAAAGTGTGGAATTACAGGTGTGAGCATGGAGCCTGGTGTGACACATTTTGATTTTACAGTAATTTGTATTCATTCATTTTCCAGTCCACTTATTCCAGTTCAGAGTTGAGGGTGGCTGGAGTCCATCCTGGCAGCTGAGGGCACAAGGCAGCTAACAGCCATGGACAGGATGCATCTCATAGCAGAGCATGCTCACACACACCTCCAGACTCACTCAGACGAGGATCATTTAGACACATCAGTGAACTTCAGTGCACAGCTCTGCAATATGGGAGGAAACTAGAGGACCTGGAGAAAAACCATACAGGCCTGAGGAGGATGTGCCAAGTCCACACAGACAGTGGTCTCTGCCAAGAATCATTTTTTTTTTTCCTCATCCATCTAACAAAACAATGTTGAAGGAAATGATTTTGTGGACCTGCTGTATCTTGAGTTATCAATTTTCTTTCCAGTGAGGTTAGTAACACGCTAAATGTCTTTCTTATTACTCCTAGCGACTTAAAACCCTCTGAATGCTAAGGTACTTAGGAGAGGCTAAATTTCCAGCTGAGGCTGGTCCTCTGTTCTCCAGCTACACGTTTGCCTCTCTGTCCTGGTATTTTGGGAGATGTAGGTTATGGGACGGTGAACTCATGTGAGCACCTAGTCAAAACCTAGTCAGAAAAAAAAGCAAAATGCCAATGGAATAAGGTCCTCCCCAAAGTCCTGCTCTCTGTGAGCCATTCTCTTGGGATCCTCTCTGGCGGAGCTAGCCTTATGATCTATGCTTGGCATTAGGCAGAAAAATAAATATAAAATATATCTGTTTGTCTTCCCCAAGCCTTTCCTGTTTCCTATTAATTAGCAGTGTTCAGGATTTGCTTTCAAGTACTTTGTTCCCCTACATTTAAAAAGACCTAAGCTGGCTGGGCGCGGTGGCTCACACCTGTAATCCCAGCACTTTAAGAGGCTGAGGTAGGTGGCTCACAAGAGGTCAGGAGTTTGAGATCAGCTTGGCCAACATGGTGAAACCCCGTCTCTACTAAAAATGCAAAAAAAATTAGCTGGGCATGGTGGCAGGTACGTGTAATCCCAGCTACTGGGGAGGCTGGAGCAGGAGAATCACTTGAACCTGGGAGGAGGAGGTTGCAGTGAGCCAAGATCACATCATTGCACTCCAGTCTGGGTGGCAAGAGCAAAACTCCATCTCAAAATGAATAAATAAGTAAATAAAAATAAAGTAGGATAAAATAAAAATATCCAAGCCAAATTTTGAATTTTGAAAAACGACTAATTGCTACTTTCCATACTGTTTGTAAAGGACCACTTGGACCTTGGATAGTGATGAGAGAGGATGGTAAAGAACACTGTGGAAACTTCTATGTCCAAAGACCATATTTCTATTTCCCTTATGAAATTTTATCATCAAGATGCAGGTGTTTATGAAAGAAGGACAGGCAGTTTCTAGTTCTTTTTTCTTAGTCATCTCCTTTTACAATTAGATTCTTTTTGCATTTCTTTTAAAAAATAATTCCATTTTTCATTGCTATATAGATTTAGATATTTTTGGAGTATATGTAATAATTCGTTACATTCATAAAACTTGTAAAGATGAAAGCAATGTACTTGGGCTTTCCATCACCTTAAATATCTGTCTTTTCTTTATGCTAGAAACACCTGAATTATTATTTTCTAGCTATTTGAAATATACAACAGATTACTGTAAACTATAGTCACCCTACTGACCTATCAAATGCTAGGACTTATTTCTTCTATCATACTGTAGCCATTAATTAACCTCTCTTCATTCCCATTCTTCCAATTCCCAGCTTCTGGCAACCACCAATCTAAGCTCTGTTTTCATGAGATCCACTTTTTTGGCTCCCACATAGGAATGAGCACATGTGATCTATTTCTTTCTGTGCCTGGCCTATTTCACTTAGCATAGTGGCCTCCAGTTCTATCCACGTTGCTGTAAATGACAGGATTTCATTCTTTTTAATGGATGAATAATATTCCATTATGTATCTATACCACATTTTCTTTATTCATTCACTTAGGTTAAGTCCATATTTTGGATATTCTGACTAGTGCTGCAATAAACATGGGAGTATATATATTTCTTTAATATATTGATTTCTTTTGGATATCCTTTTTTTAAAAAATATATATATTTTATTGCATTTTAGGTTTTGGGGTACATGTGAAGAACATGCAAGATTGTTGCATAGGTACATACGTGGCAATGTGGTTTGCTGCCTTCCTCCCCATCACCTATATCTGACATTTCTCCCCATGTTATCCGTCCCTAACTCTCCACCCCCGCTGTCCCTCTCCTGGTTCCCCCTGACAGACCCTAGTGTGTGATGCTTCCCTCCATGTGTCCATGTGTTCTCACTGTTCAACACCCGCCTATGAGTAAGAACATGCAGTGTTTGATTTTCTGTTCTTGTGTCAGTTTGCTGAGAATGATGGTTTCCAGGTTCATTCGTGTCCCTACAAAGGACAGGAACTCATCGTTTTTTACGGCTGCATAGTATTCCATGGTGTATATGTGTCAGATTTTCCCTGTCCAGTCTATCATTGATGGGCATTTGGGTTGGTTCCAGGTCTTTGCTATTGTAAACAGTGCTGCAGTGAACATACGTGTGCATGTGTCCTTATAATAGAACGATTTATAATCCTTTGGCCATATACCCAGTAATGGGATTGCTGGGTCAAAGGGAATTTCTGTGTCTAGGTCCTTGAGGAATCGCCACACTGTCTTCCACAATGCTTGAACTAGTTTACACTCCCACCAACAGTGTAAAAGTGTTCCTATTTCTCCACATCTTCTCCAGCATCTGTTGTCTCCAGATTTTTTAATGATTGCCATTCTACCCAGCGTGAGATGGTATCTCAATGTAGTTTTGATTTGCATTTCTCTAATGACGAGCGATGATGAGCATTTTTTCATATGTTTGTTGGCCTCATATATGTCTTCTTTTGTAAAGTGTCTGTTAATATCCTTTCCCCACTTTTGAATGGGCTTGTTTGTTTTTTTCTTGTAAATCTGTTTTAGTTCTTTGTCGATTCTGGATATTAGCCCTTTGTCAGATGGGTAGATTGCAAAAATTTTTTCCCATTCTGTTGGTTGCTGATTCACTCTAATGATTGTTTCTTTTGCTGGGCAGAAGCTCTGGAGTTTAATTAGGTCCCATTTGCCTATTTTGGCTTTTGTTGCCAATGCTTTTGGTGTTTTAGTCATGAAGTCCTTGCCTATGCCTATATCCTGGATGGTTTTGCCTATGTTTTCTTCTAGGGTTTTTATGGTGTTAGGTCTTATGTTTAAGTCTTTGGATATCTTTTTTTGCATTTCTTGATGAAATTATTACAGTGGGTTTCAATCTTGGCTGCACATTAAAATTATTTGAGGAGTGTTAAAAAATTCCCAATACCCAGAATGCTCTCAAGACCAACAACATTAGAAAGCAAAGACTAGGATCCAGGCATCAGAGTTCTTTTTAAGCTCTCTGGAGGAATGCGATGTGTAGCCAAGGGCGAAGACCACTGGTTGTAGGTAGAAAAATGACATCCCCTGGTCTCTCTCAGACAGAGCTAAGCAATGTGGCTAATCTGCCATCCTGTTTTCCTTGGTACTGCTGATATATTTTGCAGAGGAGCAATTTGAGACAACATATGTGCCTTACAAGACAGCAGTAAATAACTATGTCATAAAAAATAGAGAAACAATTTAAAAATTCTTTGACAAACTGGTGATATAGGAACAAGGTTTTGTCCTGTCATCTTTAATTCAGCTTGAAGGCCCCACCCTTCTGAATTCCAGTCATTGTCCTCTACCTGCAGCCATCAAAAAAACCCCCTCTTCTTGGGCTTTTGCCCTCTTTCTCTTTTAAAGAAGCCACTACTGCTTTTACACACAAGCGTCTTACACAGTCACAGACAAAAATAAAACCCAATTGTCAAAAACATAGCGGAAAACACTTGTTTTGTCTGTGGGGAAATTATAATGTCCTCACATTTGGGGCAATAGAATAAATTATAAAGGGGAGAGTTGGGAGTTTTGATCATGAAGACAGAAAATGTTACTAACCACAATAACTAAATTACAGTGCCAAAAAATTTCTTGATTAGGTAAGAATTCCAAAATATAAAAAAGGCTTAATATCTCTAATATATAAGGAACTTACTTTAATGAATCACAATCCAAAATATAAATGTACAAATAAGTCAGTCAGGAAAGAAAAATGACTGAAAATTATTCAGCCTTACTAGAAATTTAAATATTGTAAATTAAAATCATGAACTTATACCTATTTAATTTGCAAAAGAATAATAACGAATACAAAATTAGGAGGAATTTGGTACTCTTTGACATTGCTGGTGACAATATAAACTGAAATTTTTATGACAATAAAAGGCATAATGAATAATCAGCAGTCTTTTTATTTGCATTTTTGATTTTTAAACTTTTAACTTCAGGGGTACATGAGAAGGTTTATTATATTGGTAAACTCATGTTTCTTGTACAGATTATTTCATCACCCAGGAACTCAGCCTAGTATCCAATAGTTATTTTTTCTGATCCTCTCTCTCCTCCCACCATCCACCCTCAAGCAGGCCTCAGTGTGCGTGTTCCCCTCTTTGTGTCCATGTGTTCTCCTCATTTAGCTCCCACTTATAAGTGAGAACATGTGGTATTTGGTTTTCTGTTTCTGTGTTAGTTTGCTGAGGGTAATGGCCTCCAGCTCCAACTGAGTTCCTGCAAAGGACGTGATCTCTTTCTGTTTTATGGCTGCACAGTATCCATGGTATGTATGTACCACATTTTCTTTACCAAATCTGTCACTGATGGGCACTTAGATTGATTCCATGTCTTTGCTATATAATCAGCAATCTTACAATTTTATACCAGAGAAGTTTTCTTTGTAAAATAAGTTAAAGAATAGAAATGTAGCTTAATGTAATAATGTTTATCATATTGTCACCTGCTATAAAAAATAGTTATATAAATTTCAATGCCCCAAAGTAGAAAATTGTAAATTTTAGCGTTTGACCATGCAGTATACTACACAGCTGTGAAAAAGATAATTATGAATAGTATGTACTAACATGAAAATATTTAAAAATGTGCAATGAAATTAAAATATGAAACTACTTATGTTGATTATAACTATGTATGATAGTATGTGAAAAGAAAAATAGCTAGAAGAGAATATGTAAAAATAAAATTAGCTTTACTAGTGCATGAGATTATAAATTATTTGTACTTCATTTAAAGTTCCTTAAGGAATTTAAGAATTTTTTTCTATCACAAAAGTAATGTATACTTTTTGATATGAAGTATTTGAAAAATAGGAAAACAGAAAAGAAGACAATCCAGACTTATTTTTTCTCTTCAGGAACAATATAACACTAATAGAAATGTAGATATTGTACAGCAAGATAGTGGTACTTCACATGTCACTTTTGGATATTTCGCTCCTATCACCTTTTCCAAACTGACATTTATCCCAGTACCTTATATTGCTGGTACTGTGGTGACAAACTGTAAAATCTCAGTCATGTGACCACTGTTTACTCAATTGTGAATCTTAGGAGATTTGGAGTAATGGCCCACAAGTGAGTTTTTTTTTTTTTTTTAATTACGAGTTAGAAAATCATCTCACTGAGGTCCCATAGAAATAAAAGATAATGCTATAAGAAAAATTTTGATGCCTCTGCGAACTTACTCTCATTACATTTTTTCTAGGCTGTAGAAATAAAATGATACAATAATTGACAAGAATTCTAAAAATTTGTTTTTATTGGAAAAAAAGCCTCTAGGTATCCATATCTGCAACACATATTGGTTTCAAAGTTAAATATCCTTTTGAGCTTTTAAACCAATATTCTAGTTAAATAACTCATTTTAATATTTTGAACAGGTAATTGCCTTTTCCACGCATTTTTGCCAAAGTACATGCAATGTGGATAGCAAACTTTTTTTTTCTTTTTAAGCAGAATTGAAGATTACAGATTGATACAGATTGCACAATTTAGTGCTGGGATTACTTGTTATTTTTATTATTTTTTATTTTACTTATTTAGTATTATGACATTCTTGACATGAAAATTTGGGACCCAGAATAAATAATCCTAGTACTCAAAACAGAAATGAAGGACACATTCAAATGCAGTATTAGAGGAAGTGTAGCTCACCTTTTTTTTTTTTTTTTCCTAAAGAGATAGATTTAGAGCTTCCTATGAATACCACATTCTGAAAAAATGTCCTTATGTGTCTTCAAAACTCTCTCAGCTCTATGGGAGACTTTCATAGCAAAGAGAAAATATGACTAGCCTTTGACTGGACTTGATTACTTTTTGTTGGCCTGTTCTAACTGACGTTTTTGACTTTCATCCACAATAAGGATTATAGTTTATATTGTGATTCATCACACACACATACAAAGATGCACACACACATATAATTAAGACAGAAGTTCCTTTCTGGGTTAAGATGGTAGATTGAACATATACATCTAATCTTGCTACCTCTGAAAAACCCACTAAAACTATAGTGATGAAATACTTTAAAAAAAGACATAAACCCATAAAAGAAGAGAAAAGGAAAGGAGATAACAACATAATTTTGGAAGTGGGAAAGCAGATGGACAAGTTAGGTAACAGACTAGCTGATACCAGAGAGAAAACTCTATGCCAACACTGAGAAAAGCTAAGAACAACAAGATTAATACTTTAGAAAACTCAAAAGGCTCAGGAATTGGCAGCATTAGGTACTTCTTGATCCAGCCTTAAAGGGGGGATAACTAAGATAAGGAAGGTTATGTGCAATCTCTCTCAGACTCCTGGGCATATGGTTCTCTCCTATTCCAGCAGAAGATGAAAATCTTTAGATGAGAGGTCACCCCCTCATCCAAAGATACATCCAACACAGTCAAAGGACAGGTATTAAACCAAAAGCTGGGGTATTAAGTGACCATACACGGATTGAATGTTGAGGACCCACTGCAACCTGCTCACTATCATAATAATGGTAGTAAGGCCTTTTCCCTCCAGGAGTTTGAGTAACTGCTCTCTGGAGAATATGACCAGTATAAGAAAAATGAGCTAAAGATACTGTCACCAGGAGTTCCCTAAGAAATGGTTGACTCAGGCCAACCTATGGTAAAGATCAAAGTTGATCAGCTCTAAACACTTGGAAACTCCAATCACCCTTCTAGTCTTCAACATTTATTATGAGAAAACATTCAAGTTTACTAAGTATCTAAGGAAATCTTCCAATACAAAAATAGAGATCAAAAGCAACTAGAGCTGGACAAGGTGGCTCACGCCTATAATTCCAGCACTTTGGGAGGCCGAGGTAGGTGGATCACCTGAGGTTGAGAGTTCCAGACCAACCTGACCAATGTGGCGAAACCTCGTCTCTACTAAAAATACAAAATTAGCCAGGCCTGGTGGTGCGTGCCTGTAATCACAGCTACTCAAGAGGCTGAGGCAGGAGAGTTGCTTGAACTTGGGAGGTGGAGGTTGCGGTGAGCTGAGATCATGCCATTGCACTCCAGCCTGGGCAACAAGAGTGAGACTTCATGTCAAAAAAAAAAAAAAAGCAACTAGAAGGTAACAGAAACTAAGGAAATAAAATTTCAAAACATTGTCATTAATATCGTCACAGATATAAGGCAAAATACTGTATCCATGCAGTAAAAATAGGATACTAAAATAAAAGAACCCTTAGTCAACAACAACAATAACAAAGAACCTTAGAAATGATAGCAGAAATGAAAATATCAGTAAGAGATGTGGATGATAAAATTGCCCAAAATTCCTAAAAATTAGAACAAAAAGACAAAGGTAGAAAATGAGAGAGGAAAGATAAGAAAATCAGGACCAGTATGCAAGTCCAACCTTCAAATAACAGATTTTCATAAAGTGAGAACAGAGAAAAGGGAGAAAAAAAACCCCAATATGGTATTCTAGAATGGATACAAACCATTTCCAGACATTCAAGCTCTTACAAATTTTGCCTTCCAGACACTCTTCTCAGGAATGTATGATAGGACGTACTTCATCAAAATGGCAAAGTAAACCAAGAAGGAAGTAAACCAAAGGAAGACATAGTTGTAGAACAAGGTGACTCAGAGAGACACAACAGGAGTCAGCAGGGTGATGGTGAAGGAAAATTCCTGTGTGACAGCAGTGTGTCAGGTGGAGAGGGAAACTGGTGCAGACGGGACTAGCATGAATTGAGGGACAGACACATTAACAGCTGCCATCATGCCTTCTGTTATCATAATCTTTTTACCTAAAAATAATTGGATTTTTACTGTCTGAAATAATGGAGTATATCAAGAAAGAAGAAAACATGAGGTCATGAAAACTGAGGATCCAATCTAGAAGAACATACAAGGGAATTCAAAAGATAATGGCTATGCAGCATGCTTAGAGAGCAGCCAGCTCAGATAAAAGGAGAACGGAGGTTTTCAGAATGTGTTCTTGAAGAAAAGTCACAATGGGACCGATTGGCTACCTGATGCAATTTACCTTGTGGAAGACATTACTGAGAGATTATTGGAAGATGTGGGAAGAATTATGAAAACAGCAACAATGAACAAGGTATTTATTTACTATAGGAAAAGCAAAAGGTAAGAAACAACCATAGTGCAATATAATACATAATGTAGACACTGAATTTTGACTTCTCAAAAAATTATAGTGACTTATGTTGAAAGGTTGGGAGGGTCTCTAGAAGGAAGAGGGAAAAAGGAGTGAAATCTTCATTTACCATAATGGAAAGTAAACAGATAGTATTCAAAATGAATTCATCAGAAGTTAGAAGTACACCTATATTATTGGAAAAATATGTAAATATGTAAATATCAGGAGAAACAGCTAAAATAAATAGAAAATGGCTACTCCTGGAAAGGTGATCTAGGGGTAGAGTGGGAGAGTTGAGGAAGAAAATCATTATATTCTGTAATAAAGGGCTTATATCATTTGACTTTTATTATTTTAAATTGAATTTTCACTTGTGTGGTAATTGTAGATTCACATGCAGTTGCAAAACATAATACAGAGATTGTGTGTACCTTTTATTCAGTTTCCTTCAGTGGTAACATCGTGCAAAACTATAGTGCTAACATTGATCCAGTCATGATACAGACATTCAGACATTGCCATCACCACAAGGAGTCCTCATGTTGTCCTTTTAGAACCACACCCTGTCCCTCCCAGTTCCCACCATGATTCCTGGCAACCACTAATATGATATGTGTTTCTGTAATTTCAAGGATGTTATATAAATGAATACACACACACACACACACTCACACTTCCCACACTACACTAATGTAAAATATATCAATAGTTCCTAATAACTAATAATTTGTGATCTTTTGGGATTGGTATATTTTCACTCAGTATCATTCTCTCAAGATTCAACTGCATTGTTGTGTGTATCAATTCTTCATCACCTTTAATTAATTTAATGCTGAGTAGTATTCAGTAGCATGTGTGTGCCACAATTTGTTTAACCTTTTGCCTATTGGTTAAACTTTTCAATAGGCAAAAGGTTAAACAAATTGTGGCACACACATGCTATGAAATACTATTCAGCTGTATTATATATATATATAATACATATACAATATTATATGTAACATATTAACATATGTAATATATGCAATATGTATTATATAAATATTATTCTGGGTTGTTTCCAGTTTTAGGTAATTATAAAGAAAGCTACTAGGACCATGAGTATATAGGTTTTATGTGAACATAAAAACTTTTCTTGGCTAAATGCCCAAGAATACGATTACTTGGTCAGATAGTAACTAACTGAATAGTTTTAAGAAACTACCCAGCTGTTTTCCCACCAGCAATGTGTAAGTGATCTGGCCTCTTTGTATCTCCTCCAGCATTTTGCATCATCCCTATTTTTTTTGTTTTAGCTGTTCTGGCAGGTGAGCAGTGATACCTTCTGTAGTTTTAATTGGCCTTTCCCCATGGGGCTGATGATATTAAACATCTTTTCTTGCACTTATTTGACATATTTATATGCTCTTTGGTGAAATGTCCCTCATGTTTTCTGCATATTTTCTAATTCAACTGGTGTTTTTTTTTTTTCCTATAGAGCTTTGATAGAGTTCTTTATATATTCTAGTCAGATGTCATTTGTACATATTTTCTCTCAGTTTGCAGCTTGTTTTTTCATCCTCTTAGTATTATTTGCAGAGCAAAAGTGTTTAGTTCAATGAGGTCCACTTCATCAGTTTTCTTTTTACGGTTCTTTTGTTGTCAAGCCTAAGAACTTTTTGCTTAGTTCTAGATCCCAAAGATCTTTTCTTACTTTTTTCTAAAAGTTTTACACTTTATTTTTAAGTCTGTGATTCCTTTTGTGTTAAGCTTTATTACTTGACCTTTAAAATCAGGTACACATATACTACTTTGGTAAAATCAAAAATCTTTGAAAAATCCTAAAAGGCTCGAGAGATGACACTGGCTCAGAAGGAGTCGAGATGGCTGAATAGACACAACTCTGGTGCACAACACCCAGCGAGAGAGATGCAGAAATCAGATCTCCCAGCTCCAACTGAGGTACCAAGTGCATTTCTTTTTCTTTCTTTTTTAAAAAATATTTTATTGCACTTTAGGTTCTAGGGTACATGTGAGGAACATGCAGGATTGTTGCATAGGTATACACATGGCTATGTGGTTTTCTGCCTCCATCCCCATCACCTATATCTGGGCATTTCTCCCCATGTTATCCCTCTTCAACTCCCTAATCCACTGTCCCTCCCTTAGTCCTCCCCAACAGACCTCAGTGTGATGCTCCCCTCCCTGTATCCATGTGTTCTCATTGTTCAACACCCACCTATGAGTGAGAACATGCGGTGTTTGATTTTCTGTTCTTGTGTCAGTTTGCTGAGAATGATGATTTCCAGCTTCATCCATGTCCCTACAAAGGACATGAACTCATCGTTTTTTATGGCTGCTTAGTATTCCATGGTGTATATGTGCAATATTTTCCCTGTCCAGTCTATCATTGATGGACATTTGGGTTGGTTCCAAGTCTTTGCTATTGTAAAGAGTTCTGCAGTGAACATTTGTGTGCATGTGTCCTTAGAACGATTTATAATCCTTTGGATATATACACAGTAATGGGATTGCTGGGTCAAAGGGAATTTCTATTTCTAGGTCCTTGAGGAATTGCCACACTGTCTTCCACAATGGTTGAACTAATATACACTCCCACCAACAATGTAAAAGTGTTCCTATTTCTCCATATCCTCTCCAGCATCTGTTGTCTTCAGATGTTTTAACGATCGCCATTCTAACTGGCATGAGATGGTATCTCAATGTAATTTTGATTTGCATTTCTCTGATGACCAGTGATGATGAGCATTTTTTTATGTTTGTTGACCTCATATATATCTTCCTTTGAAAAGTGTCTGTTGATATCCTTCTCCCAGTTTTGAATGGGTTTGTTTGTTTTTTTCTTGTAAATCTGTTTTAGTTCTTTGTAAATTCGGCATATGAGTCGTTTGTCAGATGGGTATTTTGCAAAAATTTTTTCCCATTCTGTTGGTTGCCGATTCACTCTAATGACTGTTTCTTTTGCTGTGCAGAAGCTCTGGAGTTTAATTAGATCCCATTTGTCTATTTTGGCTTTTGTTGCCAATGCTTTTGGTGTTTTAGTCATGAAGTCCTTGCCTATGCCTATGTCCTGGATGGTTTTGCTTAGGTTTTCTTCTAGGGTCTTTATGGTGTTAGGTCTTATGTTTAAGTCTTTGATCCATCTGGAGTTAATTTTAGTGTAAGGTGACAGGAAGGGGTCCAGTTTCTGCTTTCTGCACATGGCTAGCCAGTTTTCCCAACACCATTTATTAAACAGGGAATCCTTTCCCCATTGCTTGATTTTCTCAGGTTTATCAAAGATCAGATGGTTGTAGATGTGTGGCATTGCTTCCGAGTACTCTGCTCTGTTCCATTGGTCTATATCTCTGTTTTGGCACCAGTACCATGCTGTTTTGATTACTGTAGCCTTGTAGTATAGTTTGAAGCCAGGTGGCATGATGCCTCCAACTTTGTTCTTTTTTTCTTAGCATTGACTTGGCTATGAGGGCTCTCTTTTGGTTCCATATGAAGTTTAAAGTGGTTTTCTCCAGTTCTTTGAAGAGGGTCATAGGTAGCTTGATGGGGATAGTGTTGAATCTATATATTACTTTGGGCAGTATGGCCATTTTCATGATACTGATTCTTCCTAACCATGAGCATGAAATGTTTTTCCATCTGCTTGTGTCCTCTCATTTCATTGAGCAGTGGTTGGTAGTTTTCCTTGAAGAGGTCCTTTACATTCTTTGTTAGTTGTATTCCTGGGTATTTTATTCTCTTTGTAGCAATTGCGAATGGCAGTTCATTCTTGATTTGGCTCTCAAGTCTGTTATTGGTGTATAGGAATGCTTGTGATTTTTGCACGTTGAGTTTTGTATCTGAGACTTTGCTGAAGTGGCTTATCAGTTTCAGGAGATTTTTGGGCTGAGACTATGGGGTCTTCTAAATATACAAACATGTCGTCTGCAAATAGAGACAATTTGACTTCCTCCTTTCCTAATTGAATGCCCTTTATTTCTTTTTCTTGCCTGATTGCTCTGGCTAGAACTTCCAATACTATATTCCATAGGAGTGGTGAGAGAGGGCATCCTTGTCTAGTGCCAGATTTCAAAAGGAATGCTTCCAGTTTTTGCCCATTCAGTATGATATTGGCTGTATGTTTGTCATAGCTTTTATTATTTTGAGATACGGTCTGTTGATAACTACTTTATTGAGAGTTATTAGCATAAAGGCTGTTGAATTTTGTCAATGGCCTTCTCTGCATCTATTGAGATAATCATGTGGTTTTTGTCTTTGGTTCTGTTTATGTGGTGAATTACGTTTATAGACTTGTGTATGTTGAACCAGCCTGGCATCCCCAGGATGAAGCCTACTTGATCGTGATGGATAAGCTTTTTGATGTGCTGTTGCAATCGGTTTGCCAGTATTTTATTGAGGATTTTTGTATCTATGTTCCTCATGGAGATTGGCCTGAAGTTTTCTTTTTTTGTTGAGTCTCTGCCGGGTTTTGGTATCAGGATGATACGTTGGTCTCGTAAAATGATTTGGGAAGGATTCCCTCTTCTTGGATTGTTTCGAATAGTTTCAGAAGGAGTAGTACCAGCTCCTCTTTGTATGTCTGGTAGAATTCAGCTGTGGAACTATCTGGACCTGGGCTTTTTTTGGTTGGTAGGCTATTCATTGCTGCCTGAACTTCAGCCCTTGTTACTGGTCTATTCAGGGTTTCGACTTCTTCCTGGTTTAGGCTTGGGAGGGTGCAAGTGTCCAGGAATTTATCCATTTATTCCAGGTTTACTGGTTTATGTTCATAGAGTTGTTTGTACTAATCTCTGATCGTGGTTTGTATTTCTGTGGAATCTGTGGTGATATCCCGTTTATCATTTTTTTATTGCATCTATTTGATTCTTCTCTCTTTTCTTCTTTGTTAATCTGGCTAGTGGTCTATCTATTTTGTTGATCTTTTCAAAAAACCAGCTCCTGGATTTATTGATTTTTTGAAGGGTTTTTTTTGTGTCACTGTCTCCTTCAGTTCTGCTCTGATCTTAGTTATTTCTTGTCTTCTGCTAGCTTTTGAGTGTTTTCTTTTTTCTTTTTTAAATTGTACTTTAGGTCTGGGGTACATGTGCAGATCATACAGGATTGTTGCATAGGTACGTATATGGCAATGTGGTTTGCTACATCCATCCCCCCTTCACCAACATCTGGCATTTCTCCCCATGTTATCCCTCCCTGATCTCCCCACCCCCCCACCATCTTTTCCTTGGCTCCCCCCAACAACCCCAGTGTGTGATGCTCCCCTCCCTGTGTCCATGTGTTCTCATTGTTCAACACTCGCCTATGAGTGAGAACGTGCAGTGTTTGATTTTCTGTTCTTGTATCAGTTTGCTGAGAATGATGGTTTCCAGGTGCATTCATGTCCCTACAAAGGACAGGAACTCATCATTTTTTATGGCTGCTTAGTATTCTATGGTGTATATGTGCCACATTTTCCTTGTCCAGTCTATTGTCAGTGGGCATTTGGGTTGGTTCCAAGTCTTCGCTATTGTAAACAGTGCCGCTATGAAAATACATGTGCATGTGTCTTTATAATAGAATGATTTATAATCCTTTGGGTATATACCCAGTAATGGGATTGCTGGGTCAAATGGAATTCTGTTTCTAGGTCCTTGAATCACCACACTGTCTTGTATAATGGTTGAACTAGTTTATACTCCCACCAATGGTGTAAAAGTGTTCCCGTTTCTTCACATCGTCTCCAGCATCTGTTGTCTCCAGAATTTTTAATGATCGCCAATCTAACCGACGTGAGGTGGTATCTCAATGTGGGTTTGATATACATTTCTCTAATAATCGGTGATGATGAGCATTTTTTCATTTGTTTGTTGGCCTCATATATGTCTTCTTTTGAAAAGTGTCTCTTCACATCCTTCTCCCACTTTTAGATGGGTTTGTTGTTTTCTTGTAAATCTGTTTTAGTTCTTTGTGGATTTTGGATATGAGCCCTTTGTCAGATGAGTAGATTGCAAAAATTTTTTCCCATTCTGTTGGTTGCTGGTTTATGCTAATGATTATTTCTTTTGCTGTACAGAAGCTCTGGAATTTAATTAGGTCCCTTTTGTCTATTTTGGCTTTTGTTTCCAGTGCTTTTGCTGTTTTAGTCATGAAGTCTTTGCCTATGCCTATGTCCTGGATGGTTTTGCCTATGTTTTCTTCTAGGGTTTTTATGGTGTTAGGTCTTATGTTTAAGTCTTTAATCCATCTGGAGTTAATTTTAGTGTAAGGTGTCAGGAACGGGTCCAGTTTCTGCTTTCTGCATACTGCTAGCCAGTTTTCCGAACACCATTTATTAAACAGGGAATCCTTTCCCCATTGCTTGTTTTTGTCAGGTTTATCAAAGATCAGACGGTTGTAGATGTGTGGCATTGCCAAGGCCTGTGCTCTGTTCCATTGGTCTATATCTCTGTTTTGGTACCTGACAGAGTACCATGCTCTTTTGATTACTGTAGCTTTGTAGTATAGTTTGAAATCAGGTAGTGTGAAGCCTCCAACTTTGTTCTTTTTGCTTATGATCGTCTTTGCTATGCAGGCTCTCTTTTGGTTCCATATGAAGTTTAAGGTGTTTTTTTCCAGTTCTGTGAAGAAGGTCATTGGTAGCTTGATGGGGATAGCATTGAATCTACAAATTATTTTGGGATTTTGGCCATTTTCATGATATTGATTCTTCCTAACCATAGCATGGAATGTTTCTCCATTTGTTTGTGTCCTCTCTTATTTCCTTGAGCAGTGGTTGGTAGTTCTCCTTGAAGAGGTCCTTTTACATGCTTTGTTAGTTGTATTCCTAGGTATTTTATTCTCTTTGCAGCAATTGTGAATGTGAGTTTGCTCATGATTTGGCTCTGTTAGTCTGTTATTGGTGTATAGAAATGGTTGTGATTTCTGCACATTGATTTTGTATCCTGAGACTGTGCTCAAGTTGCTTATCATTTTAAGGAGATTTTGGGCTGAGATGATAGGGTTTTCTAAATATACAATCATGTCATCTGCAAATATAGACAATTTGATGTCCTCTTTTCAATACACTTTTTTTTTCTTGCCTAATTGCGCTGGCTAGAACTCTCAATACTATATTGAATAGGAGTGGTGAGAAAGGGCATCCTTGTCCAGTGCTCAATTTCAAAAGGAATGCTTCCAGTTTTTGCCCATTCAGTATGATATTGGCTGTATGTCTGTCATAAATAGCTTTTATTATTTTGAGATATGTTCCTTGGGTACCTAGTTATTGAGAATATTTAGCATAAAGGGCTATTGAATTTTGTTGAAGTCCTTCTCTGCATCTATTGAGATAACTATGTGGTTTTTGTCTTTGGTTCTGCTTATGTGGTGAATAACGTTTATAGACTTGCGTATGTTGAACCAGGTTTGCATCCCCGGAATGAAGCCTACCTGATTGTGATGGATAAGCTTTTTGATGTGCTGTTGCAATTGGTTTGCCAGTATTTTATTGAAGATATTTGCATCTATGTTAATTGTAGAGATTGGCCTGAAGTTTTCTTTTTTTGTTGAGTCTCTGCTGGGTTTTGGTATCAGGATGATATTGGTCTCATAAAATGATTTGGGAAGGATCCCCTCTTTTTGGATTGTTCAGAATAGCTTCAGAAGAAATGGGACCAGCTCCTCTTTGTATGTCTGATACAATTCAGCTGTGAACCCCGTCTGGACATGGGCCTTTTTTGGTTGGTAGGCTATTGATTGCTGCCTCAACTTCAGCCCTTGTTATTGGTCTGTTCAAGGTTCAATTTCTTCGTGGTTTAGGCTTGGGAGGGTGCAAGTGTCCAGGAATTTATCCATTTCTTCCAGGTTTACTGGTTTTTGTTCATAGAGTTGTTTGTAGTAATTTCTGATTGTAATTTGTATTTCTGTGGAGTCAGTGGTGATATCCCCTTTATCATTTTTTATTGCATTGATTTGATTCTTCTCCCTTTTCTTTTTTATTAATCTGGCTAGTGGTATATTTTGTTGATCTTTTAAAAAACCAGCTCCTGGATTTTTTTTTTTTTTTTGAAGGATTTTTGTGTCTCTATCTCCTTCAGTTCTGCTCTGATCTTTGTTATTTCTTGTCTTTTGCTAGGTTTTGAGTTTTTTTGATCTTGCTCTTCTAGCTCTTTCAATTTTGATGATAGAGTGTCGATTTTAGATCTTTCCTTGCTTCTCTGGCGGACATTTATTGCTATAAATTTTTCTCTAGACATTGCTTTAAATGTGTCCCAGAGATTCTAGCATGTTGTCTCTTCATTCTCGCTGTTTTTGAAGAACATCTTTATTTCTGCCTTCATTTCATTGTTTATCCCGTCAACATTCAAGAGCCAGTTGTTCAGTTTCCATGAAGCTGTGCGGTTCAGAGTTCGTTTCTTAATCCTGATTTCTAATTTGATTGCACTGTGGTCTGAGAGACATTGTTATAATTTCCATTCTTTTGCATTTGCTGAGGAGTGACTTACTTCTAATTATGTGATCAGTTTTAGAGTAGGTACCATGCAGTGCTGAGAAGAATATATATTCTGTGGATTTGGGGTGGATATTTCTGTAGATGTCTATTATATCTGCTTGGTCCAGATGTGAGTTCAAGTCCTGGATATCCTTGTTAATTTTCTCTTTCATTGACCTGTCTAATATTGACAATGGAGTGTTAAAGTCTCCCACTATTATTGTGTGGGGGTCTAAGTCTCTTTGTAGGTCATTAAGAACTTGCTTTATGTATCTGGGTGCTCCTGTATTGGGTGTGTATACATTTAGGATCATTAGTTCTTCTTGATGCATTGATCCTTTTATCATTATGTGACGCCCTTCTTTGTCTCTTTTGATCTTTGTTGGTTTAAAGTCCATTTTATCAGAGACTAGGATTGCAAATCTTGCTTTTTTTCCTCTCCATTTGTTTGATAAATCTTCCTCCATCCCTTTATTTTTATCCTATGTGTATCCTTGCATGTGTGACGGGTTTCCTGGATACAGCACACCAATGGGTTTTGATTTTGTCAAATTTGCCAGTCTATGTCTTTTGATTGGGGCATTTAGCCCATTTACATTTAAGGTTAATATTGTTATGTGTGAATCTGATCCTGCCATTTTGATGCCAACTGGATGCTTTGCACATTAGTTGACACATTTTCTTCGTTGTGTTGATGCTCTTTACTATTTGGTACATTTTTGGAGTGGCTAGTACTGGTTGTTCCTTTCCTTGTTTAGTGCTTTTTTCAGGAGCTCTTGTATGGCAGGCCTGGTGGTGACGAGATCTCTCAGTAATTGCTTGTCCATAAAAGATTTTCTTTCTCCTTCGCTTATGAAGCTTAATTTGGTGGGATGTGAAATTCTAAGTTGAAAGTTCTTTTCTTTAAGGATGTTGAATATTGACCCCCACTCTCTTCTGGCTTGTAGGGTTTCTGCTGAGAGAGCCACTCTGAATCTGATGGGCTTCCCTTTGTGGGTAACCTGACCTTTCTCTCTGGCTGCCCTTAGCATTTTTTCCTTCATTTCAACGCTGGTGAATGTAAAAATTATTTGCCTTGGGGTTGCTCTTCTTGAGGACTATCTTTGTGGTGTTCTCTGTATTTTCTGGACTTGAATATTGGCCTGCCTTGCTAGATTGGGGAAGTTCTCATGCATAATATCCTGAAGAGTTATTTCCAGCTTAGATTCATTCTTCCTGTCACATTCAGGTACACCTATCAAACGTAGATTAGGTCTTTTCACATAATCCCATATTTCTTGAAGGCTTTGTTCATTTCTTTTCACTCTTTTTTCTCTAATCTTGCCCTCTGATTTTATTTCATTGAGTTGATCTTCAATCTCTGATATCCTTTCTTCTGCATAGTGGACTCCGCTATTGAAACTTGTGTATGCTTCATGAAGTTCTGGTGTTGTGTTTTTCAGCTCCATCAATTTGTTTATGTTCTTCTCTAAGCTATTTATTCTAGTTAGCATCTCATCTAACCTTTTTTCTAGGTTCTTCTTTTCTTTGCATTGGGCTAGCACATGTTCTTTTAGCTCTCAGAAGTTTATTATTACCCACGTTCTGAAGCCTGTTTCTGTCAATTCATCAGATTCATTCTCCATCCATCTTTGAGCCATAGCTGTTGATGAGTTGTGATCCCTTGAAGGAGGAGAGGCGTTCTGGTTTTTGGTGTTATCATCTTTTTTGCCCTGGTTTCTTCCCATCTTAGTGGTTTTTGTGGTTGGTGACTTTCAGATGGGGTCTCTGAGTGAACATCCTTTTTGTTGATGTTGAAGCTATTTCTTTCTGCTTCTTAGTTTTCCTTCTAGCAGTCAGGCCCCTCTGCTGCAGGACCGCTGGAGGTCCACTCCAGACCCTGTTCTGCTGGGGATCCCCTGCAGATGCTGTAGAACAGCAAGGGTTGCCGCTGGTTTTTTCATCTGCTATCTTCGTCCCAGAAGGGTACCCACCAGATGTTGGCCTGAACTGTCCTTTATGAGGTGTCTCTTTGGGTATACAGGTGTCAGGGAATTGCTTGAGGAGACAGTCTGTCACTTATAGGAGCTCAAGTGCTGTGCTGGAAACTCCGCTGTTCCATGTAGAGCTGCTGGGCAGGTACCTTTAAGTCTGCTGCAGCGGAACTCATAAATGCTTTTCCCAGGTGCTCTGTCCTAGGAAGGTAGGCTTTATTTATAAGTTCCTGTCATGCTACTGCCTTTTTTCATAGATGCCCTGCCCTACATGGAGTAGTCTAGTCACAGTCTGCCAGCAGAGGTGTTGCTGAGCTGCTGCAGGCTCTGCCCAGCTGCTGTGTGAACTGCCTTGATAGTGGCAGACTATCTTCATAGTGGGGGAAACCCTTCTCCACACTGAGCTGGACGGTCCTGGGTGCAGCTGCACTTGCTGTGAAACTCTCAATCCAGAGTGTTTCAGATTGTTTTGTGGGGTGGTACCTGCTGAGCCAGATGGCCTGCCTCCTTGTCTCAGCCCCCTCCCTTTCAGTTGAATGGGCAGCTCTGTCTCCCAGGCATTCCAGGTGCCAGTTGAAATCGCTGCCCAGAGTTGTGTGAGTTTCTGTGCACCGACGTGGCACCAGCTGAAACTGCTGTGCAGAAAACTCATGGCACTTTTGGGCCTGGGAATTTCCTGGTCTGTGGGCAGTGAAAACTTGTTGGGAAATGCAGTGAGCACTCACTCTCTGTGCTGTTCTTGCTGGGAACTGCACTCCGAGCTGTTCCTATTCAGCCATCTTGGATCCCCCCCCCCCACGCCCCACTCCACGGTCAAACATTATTACTAGGTGAGTCGGTGAATGTGTTTCAGGATGCAATTAACATGTGAATTCGCTTTTGAGTGTTTTTGATCTTCCTCCTCTAGCTCTTTCAATTTTGATAATAGGGTGTCGATTTTAGGTCTTTCCTTGCTTCTCATGTGGGCATTTATTGCTATAAATTTTCCTCTAGACACTGCTTTAAATGTGTCCCAGAGATTCTGGTACATTGTGTCTTCGTTCTCATTGGTTTCAAAGAACATCTTTATTTCTGCCTTCATTTCATTGTTTATCCAGTCAACATTCAAGAGCCAGTTGTTCAGTTTCCATGAAGTTGTGCGGTTCTGAGTTAGTTTCTTAATCCTGAGGCCTAATTTGATTGCACTGTGGTCTGAGAGACTGTTTGTTATGATATCCATTCTTTTGCATTTGCTGAGGAGTGATTTACTTCCAATTATGTGGTCAGTTTTAGAGTAGGTGTGATGTGGTGGTGAGAAGAATGTATATTCTGTGGATTTGGGGTGGAGAGTTCTGTATATGTCTATTAGGTTTGCTTGGTCCATATCTCAATTCAAGTCCTGGATATCTTTGTTAATTTTCTGTCTTGTTGATCTAATATTGACAGTGGAGTGTTAAAGTCTCCCACTATTACTGTATGGGAGTCTAAGTCTCTTTGTAGGTCGTTAAGAACTTGCTTTATGTATCTGGGTGCTCCTGTATTGGGTGTGTATATATTTAGGATCGTTAGCTCTTCTTGTTGCGTTGATCCTTTTACCATTATGTAATGCCCTTCTTTGTCTCTTTTGATCTTTGTTGGTTTAAAGTCTATTTTATCAGAGACTAGGATTGCAACTCCTACTTTTTTTTTTTGCTCTCCATTTGCTTGGTAAGTCTTCCTCCATCCCTTTATTTTGAGCCTATGTGTGTCCTTGCATGTGAGATGGGTTTCCTATGCACACTGATGGGTTTTGATTTTTTATCCAATTTGTCTGTGTCTTTTGATTGGGGCATTTAGTCCATTTACATTTAAGGTTAATATTGTTTTGTGTGAATCTGATCCTGCCATTTTGATGCTAGCTGGTTGTTTTGCCCATTAGTTGACACAGTTTCTTCATTGTGTCAATGCTCTTTACCATTTGATGTATTTTTGGAGTGGCTGGTACTGGTTATTCCTTTCTATGTTTAGTGCTTCTTTCAGGAGCTCTTGTAAGGCAGGCCTAGTGGTGATGAAATCTCTCAGCAATTGCTTGTTCATAAAGGATTTTGTTTCTCCTTTGCTTATGATGTTTAGTTTGGCTGGATATGAAATTCTAGGTTGAAAGTTCTTTTCTTTAAGGATGTTAAATATTGGTCCCCACTCTCTTCTGGCTTGTAGGGTTTCTGCTGAGGGATCCACTGTGAGTCTGCTGGGCTTCCCTTTGTGGGTAACTGACCTTTCTCTCTGACTGCCCTTAGCATTTTTTCCTTCATTTCAACCCTGGTGAATCTGATGATTATGTGCCTTGGGGTTGCTCTTCTTGAGAAATATCTTTGTGGTGTTCTCTGTATTTCCTGGACTTGAATATTGGCCTGC